>JAQMYL010000039.1:24516334-24535655 GCA_030014365.1 Clarias pachynema
CAATAATCAATTAAACAACAAATCTGTTGCACTTTTACCCATAATTCCTCTTGTGATATGTCTCTCCCTATCCCAGCGCGTTACCTTCTGGAAAGTTCCTCTGAGAATCTTCCACAATCCCTTGCCTTTTATACGACTGCACGTGCGCTATCTGAACAGTAGATGGTGCTTTCATCCCATTTAGCTTGATCTACCTTAGGATACCTTATGAATCTTTACATACTATTTCGGTCAAATTCGAAAGCAATAAAAATACCAGAAATGTTATTCGTTTAGCCTAAAAATTGATGACTTTTCCTAACGTGGCCCAAAATACACAGAAATGAAAGGAAGAAAAAGTTAATTAGAACAACTACCTTTCCATTTCTTACCATTTTTTATTTATACTGTATAATTTTTTTATAAATTTGATAACAGTTTATTTCGGCCAAAGATCTGCCAGCAGCCCTATGCGGACCACATTGGGGTATAGAGCCACAAGGAGCCCCAGGTTATCTCAGCAGCGCCAACAGACTTATGAGGGCCAGAAAAGGCCTGGGGTTCCATTAAATGTAACAAAAAATGCAATAAATTTAGAAATGCGTAATGTTCTTAGACTATTTCTTAATGAAAAATAATAATAATAAAAAATAGAATTAGATTTTTTAAATTGTGTAATTTTTTAAGATTATTTAAATTGTGTAATCTTATTTCATTATTTAAAAAAATTACTTGAAAACAAAATAAAATCAGTTTTATTATAATAAAAAATATAAACGTATAAAAAATCAGTTTTCATAATTCATAAGTAAAGATATATAAATATAAATAAATGCAAACTACTATGTTTTCGAATAATTTATTATTTGAATAATTATAAAATAAATAAACATGTTAAGTTTTTCTCTTATTCCTGTTGCAATGTGAGTTTAATTTGTTCTTTAACCTATGAAGGTTGTTGATGGTCAGCGGTGCTACAGTACCACACACACACAGCTTCCGCTTTATTTTGTTGCGTGCTGTTTCGCCCTAGACGTAAAAATAAGTGGGCTCATAAAAAAACACAATAAATAAAAAGTATAAATGTCAATGTTTTTAAATCATTCATTATTTAAAAAATATAATAGCCAAAACATTCTAAATAAAAATGACTGTGTAATAATTTCTTACCTAAGAAAATAAAGGACTAAATAAAGGACGTTGGACCTAATTAGCATACTAAAAGTACAAAAAAAAATTTTATAGATAGATGTGCAAGGCCAAGATAATAACTATATCACTCATAATTTTTATGAATATTCTTCTTATGTATTGTGTACTTGTATGGTCTGAATCAATCTTTAATAAAGATGATAGACTGATACAAGTATCACCACAATGACTCCAAAATCAATTGTTTAAAACAATTTTTACCTTTATGATAGAGATGAAGCACTCGATCATCTGGTTTTCAGTTTGATCAGCCATAACAGGTGAACAACATCACCACGGTAAAACTGGCTAACTTTTTTGTACCACGGATTGAGTCAATAAAATACACATAAAATGAAATACGAACACTTGACAAACAACTATGAAACAGTTACAAAATACCTGCATATTAATTCTAAAAGAGCGTATTCCACTTTTATACAATTTTAAATAAGATGAACAATATTTTCCTACACTCATGTTCACACACACAGTATCTTCTGGAAAGTTCCCCGTCTCTGAGGATCTCCCACACTACACTTTGGACAAACGTGTGCACGGGTGTGGACTGTACAATGACGCATGCGCACTGGTAAGAACTATTCGCTCAGTTATGATCACATGACCCGTTGGCAGCTAAAGCGCATATGTACTACCCGTATTTCAAGACTTTGCTTGTTTACAATAAAAAATCTTTTTTGTTTGTCTTGCAAAACACTTGCAGACCAAGTTACTCGCAATCCACGGTCTGTTTTTATAGTCATGGCCAAAAATTTTGCCCCCCCCCCCCATACATGTTTTGGTATTCACATGTTTTTTTTTTTTTTTGGTTTGCATTGGAACAACACAAAAAATCAGAAAAGAAAGGTCTGATACAATTCCGCACAGAACCCAAAAAAAATGGTCTGGACAAACCTATTGGCACCCTTAACTTAATATTTGGTAGTAGTTCATATAGTTCCCCACACCGTTCGCAGTTCCTTTTGAACTAAACGTTTTTGCTCCCTGTGGTTTGAAATCACACTTAACATGGCTGAACACCCTGTAAAATATACTTCGCAGGGTACTCCAGGCTGATCGGAACGCACCTAAAGTCTTTGCTAAGTCTCGATTAGTACACTTATTTTTAAATTAGGCACTTTATTTTCTCATTACAATCAGCTAAATAAAATGCAAGTAAAAAAAGAGATAAAACAACTCCAGGAACAGCCACCCCCGCCCAATGAAGAAACCTGCGTATTTATTGAGCAGTTTCAGATTTCTCACTGCTTCTCATGAAGGTGAACACACAGATCAGCAAGTGTACATTATGATAATAATCACAACATACCAATGATTTAATTCTATAGTCTTAGAACATTGAAGGTTTTGCACATAAGTTCACTTTGCTTTGCAGTTTAAACATTTTATAAATGCATAATTACTCCTTAATAATTCATACCTTATGGCAATGACATGTAACTGTTGAATACATGTGTAACATGTTGTTGTTGTTGTTGGTCTTTCGGCTGCTCCCAGCAAGGGGTCGCCACAGTGGAATACCCAGTCCGCACTACAACTTGGCACAGGTTTTACGCTTAACATGTGTGATGTTAATAAATACAGGTAAAATAGAAGGAGGAGGAGAATGACAAAAAAAAAAGTGAAGAAACAATTAGAAAGAAAATATATTAATAATAATAATAATAATAACAATAGTATGTTTTTAATTATTACATTTTAAATTCGTTAATACAATAAAAATAGATTAAATTGTGTTTGTATTAAATTATATATACATTTATCTATGATATAGAGATATGTTTTATCTATTAATAAAAGTCATGGTGTGTTAGTTTGCTCTTGGTTTAGGAGAAAACGACAGTGTGTGAATGGAGTTATTATATATTCTCTTGTTTATTGGTGAAATATTTGAAATAATTCTACGTAAAAACGTCCATCCATCCATCCATCTTCAACCGCTTATCCAAAGTCGGGTCGCGTGAAGAACGTGCTGACGCAAAAACGTGCTTCCATGGAAACACAGCGTAGCGGTTACAGACAGAAGTCCGCTGTGCCTTTGTGCTCGTTTAATTAAACGGGTTTTAGTTTTAAGTAAAATCGACCAGTGTGCTGGTAAAATTAAATATTTTTGTTTATGAATATTACATTTGGAAAAATGATTAAAACTAAAAACATGCGGAAGACAGAACTCGGTTAGTATTTTAACACTTCCGGGGTAGATGCGCTACGTAAAACGTGCTTACGCAATAATCTGTTACCATGGAGACAAAGAAGCGCGTTGTGGCTTTATGCGTGTTTGGGCTGGGAGTGAGCCAGAGAGTGAGTGAACTTAACCATCTTATTTCCTCTCTTAGACTCACGAATAACAAAAAAAGTGTACAATTTTTGGTGCATTTTGATACATTTTCTGAAAGGATGTAACTTTATGTATATATATATTTTTTTTTATTTATTTATTTATTTTTTCCCTTCTCTCTCTGCACTTACCTGTACGGATATGAATCTGTTAAATGCAAACCAAAGACCTTTGTTTGTTTAGTTCTATTATGATTGTACATTGTAAAACTATATTGATGTCTTTCTTCCCTGTTCTTGTATATTTTAATTCTTGCATTAAAGGGGGAAAAAAATTAATACAAAAATAAATATCACTTTTTCAACCACAAAAAAAAACAAAAAAAAAAGTTTTTGTATCGGTTTGCTCAGTCGAGACGTTTATAAGACGCTTTAAAAAAAGTGCGCTCATCTGATTGGCTAAAGCTCTACTCGCACTGACCAATGAGAGCAGGAGGGCGTTGGTCACATGATCAGGTGTTGGCTCGGTCATATGATCATATGCGCTGTACATGTCGCTGGTTCAGCCTGTGCTTTACTGTGCGCAGGGAAAAGACGGCAAAAAGCGGACAGACTGAAAGTAATGCGATCAGCAGGGTGAGGATTAAACAGCAAAAAAAAAAAAAAAGAAGAAGAAACCCGAGATCGTGGTGCATTTCATCTGGACAGGTGAGTGTTTAAAAACGTAACATTAATGGTTAAAAACTGTTACTGGTGTGAAATGTAAGAAGGTAGGTTTCTGTAAGGTGTGACAGTGCACTATAGGGAGGTGTGTGTGTGTGTGTGTGTGTGTGTGTGAGATTCTCTGTAATGGAAGTAATCTGCTGGAAATACACCACATTAGGGTTTTTTTTGCTGCTGGGGAAAAAAAAAAACATTTCATGCATGAATGCATTTAGTCATTAATGTTGTTTGCTGAACAAACCCTCCTCTGTCTGCTGCAGTTCATTTAGAGTCACCAGCCTCAGAAATCACCAATTAACAAACAGCACCTCAGATTAGAGCCGTTATGAAGCTTTACAGAGCAGAAGTAGCAGAAACATCTCAATATCAACTGTTCAAAGGAGATTATTTACAGTTTAGAAAGAAATAAAAATCATGAAAGACCATGGAATTAGAAGGCGTGTCCAAACTTTTGACTAGTACTGTACATAGTAATATCAGTTGCCCAAAAAAGCTTCCTAGGTTAAAGTGGTTCAGTATGATTTAGTCATGGAGCTGAAGTGAACTTTGTCACATGAACCAGCAAATAATATGATGTTTACCGCATTATTGGGAATTCCTGACTCATCAGAATATCTGACCTTTGTTACAGCTGTCCTCCTCATAACTAAGTAAAAATATTGCTATTTGAAAATTTGTAGACATTTACTTTAATTACAGATACAAAGAGTTTGGTTGCACTTCTGAGTGAAAAACAAATCTTCCAACACAAATAACTCCAGGAAGTGGAACAATACGGCAATCCAAATGTTCATGCAAATTCAGCAGAAAAAAAACTCGGCACTGAGGCAGCGATTTTATTCAGGAAATCAGGAAGTTAGACATGTAAAAGCTTTCTTTGTATGTATACCCACAATCAGATGTAAGAAATATTTATTTTAACGTAACAATTTACAACCTTTAAACGTCCTCTTTTTAAATCCTGTTTCTTTCCTAAAGTAGGCCTTTTGTCAGGATAAATTGCTGACCTTAAATATTAAAGGTCTGCATGCGTGTAAATATCATCGTAGTGACTTATATGCAGTATAATGATTGTACAGCTCTGTGTACTGCTTTTTGTTTTTTTCAGGCACGACAATGGCAGAGTTATTGAAGCAGTATCGCGAGAGAATACACACTGAGCTCGACAGAGTTGTGGATTTCTGGCTGAAATACTCTCATGATGAGCAATACGGGTGAAATGACGTGGTCATTGTTCTCAGTGCATTTTGTATCTTATATATAAGTGACCTAAAGCACAATGAAGTGTTCTTGCTATCTTACCGCTGGTGATCTGATCAATAAATATCCATAAACATGGAAACACTGTGGTTGTGTTCGGTTTTACAGTGTAAAGTTCAACATTTTACTTTGTAGTCAATTATGGTCAGATTAGGACCTCATTCTCTAGAAGCTAATATTGTTGTCTGCTTTATCATCTAAAACTTGTTCTTTAATCTCAGCCAACCATTAAAGGAGCTGGTATTTAACAATTATCGAAGCTGAATGAATATATGCTCATTTTTATTATTTATTAATTTATTATTACCTGTTTCCTAACACTATTTAACCAAATTGATAATAATTAATAACCTTATCCTAATGGACTATTTTTAATCTTTGCTTCTTCTTCTTCTCTGACACAGTGGGTTTTTTACCTGTATTGGGAAGGATGGAAAGATCTATGACGATCTCAAGTATGTGTGGTTACAAGGCAGACAGGTGAGATTGTTTTAAATATTTCATATTCTTATGTCTAACTGATAGTTAATAGGTTTCCTACTGGCTCTCTGGTTTACTTCAGCCTCCCTGAGTCAAAGTGACAGGTGGACATTTAATTAACAAAATGACCTTAAGTGAAAAAGGGTGTGTGCCTCCATAGTATTGTTTGATCAGCTGGAGTCCGGTTCAGCGAGTATTCTCTCAAACACAGCACTCCCAGGATAGACCCCAGATCCACCATTAATACCTGACCAAAATACAAGGATAAATAAAGAAAGAGTTCAAGCACATCGATTTGTCTGATAACAATGTATTCGTTATCTTTTGATCTCCTCCTAGTTTGTTATGCTAAACCTATGTAAATGCTGTTGCAGGTGTGGATGTACTGCAGGCTGTACCGCACCATGCCGAGGTTTCACCGGCCAGATATTCTTCAAGCTGCCAAATCAGGTGCAGTATTAAGTTGATCTATGAGTAGTACAGATGTATACATAAGAACTACAAGAAAGCCATACTGCCTATAAATTAATTCTGCATATTTATTAGGGCCCAATAACTATGTCACCAACCCTAGTATGTAGGTGTCTGAAGGGCCCTGGATTATTACAGAGCCCAAGCACTATGGCATGAGCATTATGACATCACGAGCACTATGATTTTTTTTAATTATCATTTGATTGAATGACATAATTGTTTTCCCAGCATCTGGATCTTTTTTGGAGGTCTTTGCTTGAGCCCACTCATCGTTGCTTGCAACTATATTTATTTGTTGTGCTTGATCTAATTTTTATGAAAATGAGGGTGCTTTTGAGTACATTACAATAGATCCTTCTCTGCATACCAGCTGTGAAGTTTGTCACCTGACATTTGAGTACGATGTAAATAATTGGAACCAAATTCCACCAAAACAAATGTACACACATTCCCCCCCCCTCCCCCCTGGAACTAGTCATATGGCTAAACAGAACTAGATACACAACTATTTCAGTGGAAAGCAATGAGTTAAATTTGTATTAAATCCACTGTAACTTTGAAAGATACCAACCCGATTTAGCCGAGTGGGACTTCTGAAGTTTCATGTAAATGCATTCTGCATGGAACAAGGGTTGTTGAACTTGGCCCTGGTTACTCATATCGTACTCACATTCTGGGTGACAGAATTCATGGCTGGGGTTTTAGAGGAGGAAAATTTATAACATCCAAGATCTATTGTAATTTACTTATATGCACGTCAACTTTGAAGTACGACAGACTTTTCTAAACTCCGACTTTGACTATGTCAGTTAGACCTGACTAAAAACATAAATAGGAGTTCCTAAAACTTTTCACTTCATTAGACGGATATTAAAAGCAGGAGTTATTAGAAGGTTAAAGTGCTACAAGAAAGCTTGTGCTTTGTTCTTCAGGCGGTGCATTTCTCCAGAAATTTGCTCGAGTGCAGGCCTCAGGCGGTCCAGCAAAGTGCGCGTTCTGTCTGACGAGGGATGGCAAAGCAGTAAAGGTTCAAAGGACAATCTTCAGCGAGTGTTTCTACATCATGGCCATGGATGAACTTTCCCGGGTCACAGGAGACAAAGAGATGCAGGTGGAAATGTGAATTTAAACTCATGCTTTGAATTGTACATAGTAGAAGTGAGTGAAAATATCGTGTACTGATCCACAGTCTGCCCGTTATAAAAATTGGACTACTAGTGTTACTAAGTGGTGCAACCAAATGTTCAGTTGGTCAGGTGTGTGATGTTGGCTACAATTCGTTCTTCACAGTCCGATGCAGAGAACATGATGGATCAGTTAGTGCACTGGGTCCGGGTTGACCCGTCGGGTCTGGGTCGTCCTCAGCTTCCTGGTGATCATCCTGTTAACAGCATGGCGGTCCCTATGATGCTCATGTGCCTGGTGGATCAGCTGACGGAGGGCAGGGTAGAGCTTACGGAGAAATACAGTGAGCTGGGAGACTGGTGCGTCTCTCAGATACTGCAGCATGTACAGGTGTGTGAAGCATGCAGAGTACAATAATGACACTACACGTACATGTTCTGTGTCTTGACAGTCAATACATGAATATACAATATGTAAGATTCCTTATGTTGCCGCTTTTGTGCTCGGTGAAACACCTCGTTCTTGCTTTGTTTGCTTTTCAGAGAGATGGAAAGGCCATTCTTGAAAATGTATCAGTGGAGGGAAAGGAGCTGCCTGGCTATCAGGGACGTTTGCAGAACCCAGGTAGAACACCAAGGACTAGAACGTCCAGTCCTTTTAACAGTTTTGCAAATGCTTTTTTACATAAATGATATTAGCTAAGGGGCTATGCTACATCATTGCCATGTTCACAATATGAAGTAAATTTTGGCCTAAAAGAATTTTAACTTGAAGTCTGCAACCAAACACCAGTTTTATAGGCCTTTCAGGAATCAATGCCTTTTTTTAAAAAACAAATTTAAAAATCGCTCACGCATTTCAATCACACATTTTCACCCTGATCTCCACCCCATATGTGTAACTTATGCAAATAATTTTGACACATTTACATGTACCGAGAAAATAATCTTCTCATCTTCTGTGAGAACTCCCTCCTCTCCAAAGCCTGGCTTTTTAAAAAATCTTTTGCCGTTCTCCTCCCATGAGCTGCCTTTGTGGCTTACATAGATATATACTATGATTGCATAAACTACTACAAAAGCAGCACTGGTTGTTGAACATCAGTGGCATTGGTGGCTCAGTGGTAGGTTTCTCGCCTGCTATGCGGGTTTGATTCCCAGCCATCGCCCAAACCACAGACACTGGGTGCAGTGCCGGTCCCAAGCCCGGATAAAAATGGGAAGGTTGCATCAGGAAGTGTATTCGGCGAAAAACCTGTACCAAGCTTGACAACAAACAACAACAACAGTTGTTAAATAGCAGTGTTTTCTAAAGATATACAGTACTAGTCAAAGGTTCGGACACACCTTCTTATTCAATGGGTTGTCTTTATTTTTATTGTTTTCAACATTATATATTAATACTGAAGACATTTAAAGTATGACAGAATATGCAATAATGTAGTCAACAAGATTATGTTAAACAAATCCTGAATTCCATTCTTCAAAGTAGCCACCTTTTCTTCTAGTAAAAGATGTGTTGTGCAATCAATCTGCCCAAGAAAAAGACCAGTTCAAAGAAATGACTCAAAGCCCAATACTGCCATAACATTCATATCCATGATGTGTGCATGTAAACTTCTGACCACAGCGGTACACTACTGATGTGGCGAATGTCATTATCCTAAGAAACACCAGCATTTTCCTTTAAGGGAAGTTTGCATGTTAGTTTACACAAACCGATTTAGGAGATACTTTCTTGTTTGCATTTTTTTTTTTTTACTTGCATAAGACTCTAACCCATGAAATACGTAATGCCCATCCATGTCACGCCCAGGTCATGCCTTGGAGGCTGGCTGGTTTCTGCTCCAGTATGCAAAGGCACAAGATGCAGCAGATCTGCAGACTATGGCTGTGCAGAAGTTCATGGAGGTTCCTTTCCTCACCGGCTGGGACAAAGAACATGGAGGACTCTTCTACTTCCTAGATGCTGATGGTCACTGTCCAACCCAGGTTTAAATCATAACTCAGTACAGTTGGTTTAGTTATTTCTATGCAGGATGTTTTCAGTATATTTGCAAACATATTATCTGTTTATTAGCGATGTGTTATTCATGACCTAGCTATAACTTTCAACATGTTAATGTGGCAGATGGGTCAAGATTTTTATCAGCTATAATAATTTAAACGATCTATAAAAGTTGCAATGACAGGTTATGTTGTTATTTATTAGGGATTTATGTAAAACAGTTTTGGCCATTAAAAGGCCAATCACTGATCAGAATATAGACCAGTTTTTGACATAAAAATTAAAATGAGCCTCTTCAGTTTCACCACAAGAAGTCACACCTTCTTGTTGTTCTTTTTGACTGCTTCCATTAGCGGTTTGGCACAGCGAACCATCAGATCCATACATTTATTTTGTCACAGGTTCTATGCATAGGATGCCCTTTGTGATGCAACCCTCCCCTTTTTTTATCTGGGCTTGGACCAGCACTAAGGTGGCTTGGTGTGGAGCATTCCACATGGCAGGCAAGAATACCACTGAGACACCAGTGTCCAAACTGGGATCCCTTCTTCTAATAAGTCAAAATCAATCACATTACCTGGACTCCAATAACATGAGTAATAACATACTGGCATAGAGGAGCAAAAAGTGGGCTTAAGTCAATTTCATAGGAACTCAAAACCAGTAATAATAATTTTTTTTTGCATTAAAAAAATTATTTTTTAAAGAAGGCCTGTTGGTCAGCTGTGCACCCTAATCCCTGGGGTTCCTCATTGGGGAAATCAATGCCAGACAGACAGATATACTCCCCACTATACTAATGACCATACTGTACAGTAGCTAAAACGCTCGACTCCAGCTTGTGTTCTCTGATTTTGTTGTGTAGCTGGAGTGGAACATGAAGCTGTGGTGGCCTCATTGCGAAGCTCTCATCTCTTATCTAATGGCTTATGATCACTTCAGAGATCCTGCACTGCTGGAAAGATTCACCCAAGTCTATGACTACACTTTTTCCCATGTGAGTAGTAATCTTATCCAAAATACCATACCATCAGTCCAATAAGCTAATAAACTTAATATGCCTGTTCTGTCTCTGTTTATAAATGTATATATTAGACGTATAATACTAGTCAAAAGTTTGGACACAGGTTTGGATTCTAGAACCATACTAATTTTTTTCAAATTAAATAACACGGCAGCTCGGTGGCTTAGTGGTTAGCACAGTCGTCTTGCGCCTCCAGGGTCAGGGTTCGATTCCCACCTTGGGTCTGTGTACATGGAGTTTGCGTGGTGGGTTTCCCTTCGGTTTCCTCCCACAGTCCAAAGACATGCAATGGCTAATTGGCGTGAGTGTGTGAACATAATGAGTACGAGTGTGTGCACCATGCGATACATTGGTATTGCAAAACCTATCAAGCACGATGATCAAAAATCACCAATTAACAAACAGCACCTCAGATTAGAGCTGTTATATAAAGGGCTGGATGGAACTAGAAGGTGTGTGCAAAACCTTTGACTGGTAGTGTAAGAAAGGTATAAATAAACACAGCTAAATGTTTATCACATCAATCCTGCTGATTGGTAAGCCGTTTCTCCCTCAGTTTTCTGATGAAGAGCATGGCGAGTGGTTCGGATATCTGAGTCAGCAGGGGGAAGTGGTGCTGGATTTTAAAGGGGGGCCTTTCAAAGGTGAGCATGTGATTTGATGCCCTCGTTCTGCTGATGTTCTGAACGTACAACTATTCAAGTAAAACATCATGTTTTCAGAAACACATTTTCCCAGCATATTTTGTGTATTTTATCCAGGGTTCTTCCATGTTCCTCGATGTCTCTACATGTGTGAGAAGATGCTGGATCATCTGCTCAAAACACTCAAGTCTTAAATGTAACCAAAAACTAATGGCTGACATTTTATGCACTTTTTTTTTTTTTTTTCTTTAAACCACTGTGACATTTATGCATGCTTACACACTCCATGTTAATACTGAGCCTTTTTGGTCCATGTACTGCAGGTGCCAATGTTTTATATCTTGAAATTATAAAGGGAATATTATCTGGACCCAAAGTCAAGCCAGTGAAAATAGTTGGTTTCCAGGACACAAGCTAACATTATGTAGCATGTTCCAGTCATAATTATTTCTTACGTCAATGAACTTGTGTGGAAGCAAAAGAATAGGTTCATTCCTTGATGTAATGTTAATAGCACTACATATTCTCTTTAAAGTATTCAAGGAAGCAACTCAGGGTTACGTATGCCTTATGACTTTTTTTTTTTTTTTATCTCCGTTGGACTCGACACATTTTAGAATTACCCTACATTAAGCTTTTAATCATTGCTCTTACCCACAGTGGTTCATTGGGGCAATGTAAGCTTTGCTTTCAGTGATGTTGAAAATGTTCAACTCAATTCAGATAACATGCCTAAAGTGTTGAAAGCGGATATTTTAACGATTAGTACACAGCTATAATTAAGACATGGTGTGAGTTTGCTAATCCTGTGATGATATTAAGAAATTGTTCAATGTTTAAGTTGATATTTCTAGCCCTGTAGTTACTGTAGTTTCTGGTCTGATTAGGTGATTTCAGGTGAATATTTTACATAAATGCAATTAAATCAACACTTGAACACTCTACTACACTACAGCATTCTGATGGTGGTCCATTAGAACTGGATCGTTCATAACTCAGTGTATACAAGGTGGTTTTACACATATAGAGGGGGGGGGGGTTCCAATATTATAGCATCTATCTAAACATTCAAGATTGTACTTTATATTTTCTCATAACCAGTAGATTTCCCCACTTTTTTCCATGTTATTTTGTTCAGGAAATTGAACAACGCAAGAGTATGAATGTCTTGTCAAACTGTTCCAAGAAAAAAAAATAATTAAAGAAATCACTCAAGAATCTCATAACAGACTGGTGTTGGGCTCCGGTTTGTTCTTTACAGGCTGAGCTGAACTACAATGGAAATGACCTGGGTTTGTCTCTAGTAATGTTTAAAATGTTCCATCAATTATATGCTAGCAAGACTGTTTATGATACTTCAGGAAATGCAATAGTTATTGTTACAGCATTGCTTCATCCTGAAGATGTCCCTGTGCCAGAAAAGTCCATCTTACACAAAATCACACATCCACAGCTTCCTAAAACAATTCTAAACTTTTATTCTCTAACAAAAGTGAAGAAACAAAGGCAACATGGAAATGAAAATGTTTATACACAAACTCACAAGTTGCTTGTCTGCAATACCAATAATAATAATAATAATGATAATTATGTATTCATTAGAACTGATGACAAAAAACAAAATGAAACTAAGTGAGTTACACTTAGGTGTTTGTACAGTTCCTTGGACTTGGGGGATGGCAGCAAGAGAGAAGAAAAAAGGAGCAACAGAACAGTTAAAAAAAAAAAAAAAAAAAAAATCAATTTAAAGTCAGTAGACAGAAGAGGGTAAATGTACAGTGACCTATTTGGGGAAAGTAGCACCAAAACTCAAATGCCGGTTTTTCCCCCTCCCCGATCCATTTTCCCTTTTTTTTTTTTTTAAACCTTTTTTTTTTTTTTTTTTTTTTTTAACTAGTTCATCAAAACAGAGTCTCTCAACAGCCTCAACAAAACACGAGACTCGGTACATAAAAAATACAGGTCATTTTCACGGTATCTGGGCCACACTCCTTTTCCTATGTCCAGCACTACCGGACCATTGTGTGTGCGAGTGTGGCTGAACTATGTCACATTATGTAGGTGAACAAGTTGGCGGTCAGGGAGTTCAGAACTGTGTGGTACAGTTTAATGCTACAGACAGACAGACAGCAGGGCTCAAGTGTAAGTTTTCAGTAATGGCCAGCTGTAAAGCAGAAACTGAGCGGAGTCGTCGTGAGCAGATCAGCACACAACATGACAATGGAGGAACACAAGAAGTCGGAGTGAAAAAGGACAGACGTGATGCTAATGCCACACCATCCAGAAACAAGGCGGGGAGTGCAGCGCTCAACAACGGGCGCCACTGACAGGGAGTGAGTGTGTGCAAATAGTATAAAGAAAGGAGCGGTGTGTGAGCTTATTAAGTCAAACCTCCATGAAATCTCCTCTATTCTCTGGGTGTGTTTTTTTTTTTTCCTGGCCCAGATGGTTTTTGAACCGATATTCCATGGATCACGTTCTCTGTGATTTTCACCTTTACATGTTCCAACACATCACAAGACCTGGAGAGGAAGAAAGAGAGAGAGTGAATACTCTCTTATATAGTATAAATACTATATAACGTATCTTATACAATATAATAAAGTAGACTTTCTTAAATAAAAATATTATTCAGTGAAACCTCGGATTACGAGTAACGCGGTTTGCGAGCGTTCCGCAAGACGAGCAAAGATTTTTTAACTTGAAATTTTGACTTGAAAAGCGAACAAGTCTTGGTTTACGAGTACCGAGTATCACGAATGCGCTTCTTGTTCAGACGGCGAGCGTCACGTGATCACAACTGAACCAACGGTTTTTCTCTCTTGCGCTGCGGAATTGTGGGTAATCGACTGGGTTTTAGTGCACATCTTTTACTGGTATAAAGTAAACGCGGCTCGTCATGTTGTCATGCTGTTTTGGAATACGAGCCCGCTTCCGGATCGAATTATGCTCGTAATCCAAGGTTCCACTGTATTTGAAATTTAATGAGCATGTTATTTTACAATGCCACAGGGAGCACATTTCTTCCTTTTTAATTACTAGCATAAGCTTTAATAATTCTTCCTTTTATTTAACCCTCCAGCACCACTGACCAAACACCACTTGACCCTATTTAACGTGCTCACTACACAGGGTATATTGTAACGGCATATTTGTATAGTAAAATGTTCTTTTTACTACTATGTTATACACATCAGGCAAAGGGCCATTTGAGTATTAATAAATACATATGAATGGAAAGTGATCACCAATCTACAAAATCTATAGCAGAAATCATAGCCATGTTTAACAGTGAAAATTTCAATTTTAAATTTTAACAGAAGATTTTCGTATTGAACAGCTGTGTTTCCATAAGAAAACCACTTGGTGAGGCTAATCATGGTCATGTGGGCAAAGTGGTCATGTGGTTTGATGAGCTGACCATGAGATTGACCCTATTACTCCATTGTGATGGGTGCTATTTAAAAAGATCCATGCCTCTCTCTGTAGCTGTACAGGCATGTGGTTGACCGGTCGTGTCTTCTTCGACTCTGAGGCCTCTGTGGACTTTGATCCTCCTTCAGGTCTCTGACTTTTCCTTTTCCTCTTTGAGTCCTTTGTCCTACTGCCACGACCGGAGCGCTTCTGGTCCTGCAACTCGATCTGACAGATGAAGGTGGAAATCAGTTAAACCATTCTATTAAGCCAAAAAAAAATAATAATAATAATCCACACTAACACATCACAATCATAAATCTGACCATTAACTTTGCGGTTGGCTGTTGTATAAAACCCATTTGCGCTTTCTGTCCTCTAACCTGTATAAGTGTGTGTAGAGCCTGGCGCGGTGGCGGAGATGCTGCTTGTAAAAGCCTGTAGATGGTGTGCGTCTGATCGAGAGTCACCTCCAACAGGTCGCCTTCTAGCTGCAGCTCCTCTAACTGAGCTCTAGTTGAAGCGGCCAGTTCAATTACTGACCCTTTGAGATACGGGATCAATGGCACCAGAGACTCCACCCCTAATGAAGGCAAGTGAAAAGAAATTTGAAGGCTATGTTGCAAATGTTTTGAAAAATGTAAGAGACAACGTATTTACAGTACTAACCTGTTACATTGTCAATGTTTGGCTTCTTAATGCCACTTTCACCGCCAGACTGCGAAGAATAATCAAGTTACCATGTGGACATTTGTACAGTATATATAGATAAGTAAATGGAAACTGTACTGGAAAGATGACAAACACTTTTTTAAGCAAAGCTAGCCCCTCACCTGGATTCCATTAGCAACTTTCTCTCTCTTGCTGTTGGCTGCATCGCTTTCTTCAGTCAGATCGATCACACCATCCTCTGGCTCCTCAGAGTCCGACAGTACAATAACATCCTCCGCTTTCCCTTTCTTGTCCTGCTTCTTCTTCTCTTCCTTCTCGCTGCTCTTTGTTTCTTTCAGTTCCTGCAGCCTCTGTAGCGCCCCCTGCAGCTCTGGGGAATCCAGGGCTTGTTTGGCTCGGCCTTGCCAGTTAATAGCTCTCTCTGTGAGACACTGCAAGGCCTCGCCCTCGGGCAGTCGAACGGGCAGTTTCTGTAACGCCACTAACAACGCTAGAATGATTTCTAGCCGTGGACGCCGTGTTCTCTGGCACCGTGGGCACAGGAATCGTGTGTCCCAGTCCCACCAACAGAGCGGGTTAACAAGTGGCACATCAACGGGGCCCAGAACAGAAGGGAAGGGCACGCAGCCTCCGTGAAACCAGTCTCTGCACAGATGGCAGCGGTGGAGCAGAGCGTGGGCCTGGCCACCACACACACACACAGACTGGTTGACTGTATGGGAGCCACCGTTCTGCTGCGAGCCGTTTTCTGAGGACAGAGGCTTGTCGGTGTCTTCCGATTTGCTCCACCTCTGCTCACGTTTGACGTCTGTTGTCTGTGCATCCTTGGGTGCGTTTCCAAGGCCCGGCTTGGCCAGGTTCAGCTGTCGGACGCGCAGCAGAGCCTCTTTCTCATGCTGTTCTCCCTCTTTGAACGCCATTACCTAGACAAGTTTCAAGGTACGGTGAATATTAAAATAAATTCTGCAACATTCGCAAGAGGCAATATGGAACTGTAGAGGTAAATGCATTGGAGGAATCTTTCTGGACAACATACAAATAGACTTACAGATTTTGGGAGATCCATTTGTTTAATTCGGGATAAATAGAATATTCTAGCAGAAAAAGCCTATAATATTTTTGACCCAGGGATGGACTAGATATTTTAGTGCTCTTGCTGTTTTGGGGTCTGGTCAGCTTTGTACAAATCCAGATTTTTTTTATGTTTCAAGAATCATAAAACAATGCTTAGGAATAGTGGAACAATATGTAGTTGCTGTGTGAGATTTCGATTCGGTCTCCAATGTGGGATACGCAGGCTGACAGAGTTGCCTATAACCATTGGAAGTTGTACTAGATAAGACTTTTCATACTTTTATATTTCAATTTAGATGAATGCGCACATTTGGGCTGCTTTCAAATGAGCTGGCACTGAACAGACACCTAATTGCTTTATATAGCAGACCTCACACTGAGAACTTAACACCGTTTAAATTACATGCTGTGTGCCTTAACTCACGATGGCTCCTGGGTCTCTGAGGTCCTGAGCAGTGAGCCCCAACACGTCAACATCAGAGTCTGCTTCTGAGCTCAGAGAGTCTTCCTCTCTCTTCTTCCTCTTCTCCACACATGGACATAATACCTGTACAGAGTGAGACAGCGACACTCGTCCTTATACCCTTCACAGTTCCTCAAATACACTAAATCCAGATACTTAACACTAAGTCAGTTTTAAAATAAAATAAAAAAACTCCACAGAATGATGAGTCTCTGCTTCTCAAGCGGTCATGTGCATTTCCAACCTCACCATCTCACGCATTTTCATCTCTGCGCTGTATTGGTAATCAGAGCTAGCCAGCACGTACCTCCAGCAGGCTGTGCTGGCTGTTCTTCTTCAGGAAGGTCTTGCTGGCCTTCTCCCTCCAGGAGTAGGCACTGGCCACCTGCAGCTCGAGTTGCCGCAGCTCCTCCATCCGCACGGGAAGGTCACGGCCAACTGCAACCAGACCCTCCAGGTCATCCAGACATGGGTAGTGCTCTCCATTCTGCTGTGAGATTATAGGGCAAAAAAAAAAAGGAGAGAAAAAGAAAAGGAGAGAAATGCACTGGGTAAGACTTTTAACTGGATAAAAGGTGCTTTCACTGGTAAAAGTGGAATGGAGAAATTCAGATAAAGTTCATATCAGTCATTCATTCATATCCTGCACCAACTATATCTGCGCCACTAAGACTAACATTAATTCCTTAAATGTATAGTATAGGTCCACACACATATATATATATATATATATTACACTATGACTTTTAATATCAAGAAGACCAACTAATTCTTGATGTAAAAGGGGTCAGAAATATGTAGATCAATTACATCTACATGTTCTGTAAGAGCTAGCAAATAAAAATTTCCAATTTGACACATTGATAGTTGAAAGATGAATTGAAACATAAGCTAATCTGTAACTGAGATTTTATGACATCCTTAAATAAAACCAATCTTGCCTGGATCTCCTCTAGGTCAGTGACCCAGGCACGGGCTCGACTCAGGCAGGCCTGAAGGGCCAAGATGTTGGGTAACTGTACAGGGATCAGCTGAGCCTCGTTCACTATGGCTTCCAGTGTTGAGAGAGGATGCTTCTGCCTGTTTAGATAAATACCGCAGAGTTAATACTCAAGTGAGAGATGTATGCGATTAAAGCTGAGAAAACTTGATTCGGTTTGGGTTATGCAAGCATGTGTGTGTGTGTAAATCCCGGTTTACCGGTCTTCGAGGCAGATTTGGGCCTTCTCCTCCCAGCGCTCTGCGATGGTCAGAAGCTCCTGTAGTTCTGCCATGGCGGTCTCGACGCTGACGCTCTGCAGCACGTTGCAGCCAGCCTCCATCAAATTTCTCAGAACAGCCAGAGTCACTTCTCCACCCCCAGGTCCAATCGTCCTGCGCACCTGCTCCAGCCAGCGTCTCTGTTCCTGCAGGCCAGACAGGAGCCCGCAGGCTGGGACTACAGCAGGCAGTGCAGAACCCTCTTCTAAAAGGGCCTGCACGTCCTCTTCGGAGGGCTGCGAGGACTGTTTCCACTCACCACCACTGCTGCTTACAACAGCCTGGGCACGCGACTCAAACTCCTCCACCTTCTGTAGCACAACCTGAGAGAGTCGGGGGAGGTGTGAATGTGTAATCAGATGATCATTCAGTAGTTTGATATTTCTCGACCTTGGTTACAGTGACAAAACAACATTTTAAAACAGAGGCTTTAAAGCACAGGTTTAAGGGGGGGGGAAGAGAAGGTACTCCTCGAACACACCTGCACCTCCGCCAGCTGCTCCATTACACAAGGAAGGTTTAGCATGGTGTCGACCAGAGCCCGGAGCTCCTGGAGGGTCATCTTACTGCTCTGCTTGCTGTTAAGAAGCTCTGTACTCCTGCTCTGGCACCTCTGGACATCATCCATCACAACTATAAGCCGCTGGAGCAGCTCGTTGTCTGGAAATTTACGTTCTGCCGCCTCCTCCTTCAGTGCCACCAGATTCTTAATGTCTTAAAGGATGGAAAAAGACAGACTGGGAGTTTTAAAAAAAAAACTGCACTTAAAAACAGATCTACCAATCAACTTGCATTCTTCGAATTTGATATAAACTAGTTTAAAATAATAAAATAACAAGGAAATTCCCAGAGTGGCTTAATAATTTTGATAGTTTGATTACTGAGCAAAATTATTTGTCATGTTAAGTCAGAATTAAGTTGGATTTTTAATAGGAATACATTAGTAATAAAAAAAAAACACAAGCTACCCAGCTGACCTATTTTGTTGCCCTCCTCCTGCTCAAGGGCTTCTTTTACTCTGTTAGCCCATGAGTCAAAGGACTCGGCTCGAACCTTTAACCGGTACAACATGGCCAATAGCTCATCCAGAGTATAGCGATACCTGAAAAGAAAGCGAGATAACGAAATTCAATTTATGTCGGCCAACCATGTCAGGACACACCTGGTGTGTGTGTGTGTGTGTGTGTGTGTGTGTGTGTGTGTGTGTGTGTGTGTGTGTGTGTGTGTGTGTGT
>JAQMYL010000039.1:24536403-24552329 GCA_030014365.1 Clarias pachynema
TTGTCGATAAAAGCCTTTGAAACGTATGAAGTGCTTGTAATTATATTTCAGTACATCACAGAAACAACTGAAACAAATATTAGTTTTCACAAAGTTTGCTGCTAAACTGCTTTTAGATCTTTGTCATTTTCAAAACCTTTGGCCACGACTGTACTGTTTACTATAACACTGACCACATGTGTGTGCGTAAAAGCGCGTGTAAAGCAAAAGAAAGTCTCATTAGAAAGGTTAAAAACCCATTTTCTCCCTCTCTGTTTTAGCCTGTTATTTGTGCGTGCGCATAATTTGACATTGTGCCGCACACACACACACACACACACACACACACACACACACACACACACACACACACACAGAAACACTGCTCTGTCGCGATTCTTTTCAAAAGTAAAGTTCAGGTTAATTTGTTTTATTTTTACCTTATATTTTGTATTAATTATTTTTATGTATTTTTTTTTTTGGGCTGTGGAATGCTATTTCTTATGGGAAATTTTGCTTTGATTTACAAGTGTTTTGGAATATGAGCCCACTTCTGGAACGAATTATATGCTCGTAATCCAAGGTTCCACTGTACATCTGTGCAACTCTCGCAGCAATAGTCACCTTCTCCAGCAGGGCCTTGCGGAGTTGCCTCTCCTCTTGGACGATAATGAACATTTCCCTGTGGGTGGCTGCAGCCAGGTTCAGGTCCAGCTTATCCGGGCAGGCGGCCATTTTGCAGGTGAGCTCCTCATGAGAAAACACGCAGTAGCGTCTGAGGTGTCTGTAATGCTCGATACACGACCGGCCTGAGGGTAGCTGAATTGAGAGAAACAAAACCACATCAACTTGATACGCATGAGCATTGTACAAAAAGGAGACCTTATCTGCATCAGACACTAGTTTTATGAGAATTACAAAAAAGGGCAGTTTGGATGAAAGAAAATAAAATTCCACCTTGTTGAGGTATCTGGAGACTTTTTTTTAGCTTACCCAATCCGCAGTGCAGAAGTTGACGGCTTCAGCAAAATTATATCCCTGATTGAAGCCACTGTGATAGGCTCGAGGGAAAGTGATGACAAATTCTCCAGCACACTGATTCGTACGGACCACCTGCCAGTTACAGAGAGCCTAATTACAAACCTAAAACTTACCGATCTCTACCTTCACGTTATATGAAATCCAAAACAATTTTGCATGCAAGGAGCAACCTTTACAGAAGAAACAGACAATGAGAGCAACACGTTTGCCAAATATTAAATTGCACATACTGAACATGCTGTGACAAAAATCTGTGCAAATACTGAGCCTGGTGTGCATGTGTGTGTGTGTGTGTGTGTGTGTGTGTGTGTGTGTGTGTGTTACTGACCGGCACACCACGGGCCATGAGTATATTAGGGTTCATGATCGTGACGAGTTGATGGAGTAGATCTGGCTGGAACTCGAAGAGTTCAGGAGTGAGTTTCTTCATCACTTCCTCCAGGTGTTCTGCTGCTGATGCAGGAACACCATACCACGTCTTGGGCTCCCCCCTAAATTAGACATAATTTTAAATGTAGCCATTTTCCTCAGGATCTTTGCATTTATAATTTTATTTTTAACATGCATTTAATGCATATCAAATGGAGGTGTAATGAATGACCTGAGAAAGCAGGGGCAGAAGTTTATCAAGTGGAATGGAACAACAGTACACACTTAACATATCGTTTATGAATTATGAAGAGAATAAGATAAAGCATTTACATTGTGGTTAAATATGACTTTACCAGTGTAAGTAGTTGATGGAATAGCTCCAGTGGTCCTCGATGTGCCAGCAGAAGGCAGAAAACACCATGCCCACATACAGCCACGGCACCTTCATGCCCGAGATGTCGGCATTGATGTGGCACAATACTGATTGCTCCAACACTGGCATCACGTTCAGGTTCCAGCCACAACGTGCGTACGCCTGAAACGGGATCAATTGTTTACTTTAATATAGTTCACCAGATGCGTACAAATAAAGAGAGACTCAAGTATAACTTACATCTGAATGTGAAACAAACAGGAACTGAAATGAACTGAATGTGAAAAGAGCAACAGCGAGAGAGAGAGAGAGAGAAAGCAGGAACAAGAGAAACTAAGAGAAAGGATAACAGTCATAAGGAACGAACAGTGAAGCAAGATAAAAGTTTCTGTGAGGGGAAAACGATGCAAACCTCCTCTTCTTCAGTTAAATGTCGCTTGCCATTGTTGACTGGAAAACCGCTCCCAAACTCTTTGGAGTGAATGTCGGCACCGTATTCAACGGTCACATCCTCTTCAATACTGCTGACCAATCGCCAAAACTCTCTCTCAACCAGCTCTGTTGGGACCATCTAATAACATTCATACATGCAGGATTTATTATGGAGCTTAGAAGTGACTCCTGAAAGTCTGAGGTTTTCCGATCAGATGTCAGTTTATTTATTTTAATTCTTTTTTTTTTAAATATACACCTACTCCTGATTTGTGAAGACATTTGAGAATATGCTGGATTAACCAAATAATTTACTAGTAGTAATAGTTCTTTATTACATTCACGGAAAAGCACTCACGTGGACAGGCATGTTGAAGTAATCGGCCTTGAACGTGTCCGCCATCTCACCGAAACTCTGTAACGTATATTCTCGCGTAGCCTGCTCGAAACCGAACGCTTCTGTGGGTTTCTTACATTCCTACAAAAACACACAGCAAATATCTGTTGTCGCATTTCAACTGATAAAATCCTCTTTAAACGCATCCGTTGATGATTAAACCCGTACGTATATATTTTAGCACCTTTCATAAGTCATTTTAACTCAAAGCTATAAACAGGGAAATGCGCTTGGGTCATGCTGAATGTAATCTGGCCATTTCCCACACGTCACCTCACCTCTGCTACACATTTGGGACAGTGCCAGTTGCCCTTGGGAGGGTCTGTGAGGGGAGGCAGTAGGCAGAAAGTGTGGTAATTATCATCGCAACCATCACACAGCAGCAGCTTCTCGTCCTCGTCCCCACGGCCACACATTCGGCACACAAATGAGTCCACCTGGGAAAACGGATCGTTCTGGTTTAGTACATTAAAACACAGTTGTGCAACTCTTCCGCCAGCATGAATTAACTAGAAAAATGGCTCGTCATTATTCAAGCAACTGATGCTTGTACTGATATCTTGGTCAAAATGCAGTACCTGCTTACAATACAAAAACAAAACAGGAACCATGACTGTTGTTGTACTTCTAGTTGAAGTGCCCATGAAATCGCTTGATTCCAGACATTTTCTTTTAAAACAGGAAGTCAGTATTTCAACATGTTAAGGTTGACTGCATACTAAAACAGTCAGTAACTGCCTAGATACACCATACCTGCCACCAAATCTAAACAAACCTGGCTAAATCCATGTGAGATCGCCAGCTTGCCTACTGCAAATCTGCCTTTTCAGTATCCTAGAGCAAAGGGTTTATTTTATGGCTTGCTCATCATTTCTCATAATAAGAATTTTTTTGAGTATATTTAAGACACTTGCTAAGATATTATATATTTTACAGTGTAAAGCACTGATGCAACGACTAGAGATGCAACATTACTGATCCTATACTACGCTAATCTCTCTTGTCAAAGAGAGGTGTCATTCTTTTACTTTCTGGTTTATCCTTCTGGTTTCTGACAGACAGAATGTGAACTGTGGCAACAATAATCAGGTCACCTTAGTTTTTCTGTTTAATGTTAGCAAGAAAAGTAAGATTAACTTGATGTCCTAGTTTGCAGTGCTACTCGAGAGCATACTTAAGAGCGCACCTCTTAGAGTTTATCTTCATCTTGTTTTTTGTTCGTCTGACTATTTGTTATGTTTAATGTATAGAAATGGGAAGCTACGTTATTAACTTTAGGTTGGAGATTACATGCGCGAGATGAAACTCGTGTCCCTGCATGACAGAAACAGGGCTACCAAAGGTGACTTTTTCTAAAATATTTATTCTCGCCTTTCAAGCACTGACAGACATGACATATCTTTCTTTAAATGTATAATATTTTTGCATAGTTCATGCTGTGACCTGAGCAGTATTTCTGCAGCACTGTTTGAGTGGTTGCCATGGTGCTCAAGAACCACAAAGAAGCCATGAAGGTAGGAGCTCCCAAAAATAAACTACAAACACAAACTTAAGCTAGAAATAAACTTAAAAGAATTTAAATAGAATAATGGAATAACTTCCATAAAACATTTTTCTTTTTTAAATTGCAGTGTGCTCAGACAGAGCTAAATGCTCTCAGACAGTCTCTCAACTCATTACAGTGAGCAGCAACAGTTTGGATGATTATGATGACACCACCCCCAGAAACATGGACTTACAAACTGTGCGTTGCTGAGGTTGCGTCTCAGCCTCATGGTCATCTTGGTGCAGGGTTCATCTTTAATAGGATCCTTCGTATCGACTGCACGGCTCTCGTCCTCTTCCTTTTTCTTCACTTCATCTTTAACAATGAGGTTAGGGGGCGGTGGGGGGATGTCGGGTTCTGACTTTGTGATTAACGTCTCTGCGGTTTCTTCTTTAATGCTTATGTTGTCCTTAACTATTACGGTCTGGGGGAGCTCATCTGAAAGAAAGACAGCTGGACTGAGTTATGTTACGATGTTGAGTACAGATGTCTGTCAAGAGTTCACACTCATCCCAGTTGTTTAGTAGCTTTTCTTAAACTGAACTGCAATGAAAAGGTCATATAGATATATGCTATTATTGCTAGTGATGTTAACTATTAATCATTAATCACTGTTAAGGATTTACCCATTAAAAACTGCATTAACTTTAAAACTGTAGTTAATTTAGAAACTACATTAACTAATTAAATGTTTGTTTTGCATTTTATTTCTCAGTAGCTTACATATCTATTAACTTGTACAACACTAGTGGAAGAACGTGCAGTTTAAGAGTATTTAATTAAATTATATTTATTTCTGTTTAAAGTATTCAAGCTTCATTAATTCATGTTGCAGAAAAAAAAACTGAGTTTGTGCTGATAGAACTGTTTAAATAAAACTTACTGTTAAAAAAAAAAAAAAAAAGAAATTTGCATTTTGCGATTAATTATTTTTTAATTAAATATTGGCTAACCTGTTCAACTTTTGGAAAAGAAAAACGTGGTAAATGTTTTAATCCTTGCTTTCACCTAAAAATTGTAAAATCAAAAATCACACATGCAGACTCCTGACTGAAAAGACTGTGGCAATATTTACCTTTCTTCCTAGCCTTGTCTCGTGCCACCAGACCGAGACCCATCATTTTGGGTCCGGCTCCATAGATCTGGAGCTTCTTCAGCTCTGGGTTTTTCTCTATGTCCTCCTCGGTGGGCTCGGGCTGAAGGCAAAACATCGAAACGTTAAACAAATGACAACAACGATTGAGAATTTCTGACACACTGAGTTGAACACTGGTTCTGGGTTCAGCCTGGTTGTCTGCTACTATCTACTGCTAACCTGAAGATAAATGTTAAAAAGCCCTGGCTCTTCCATCCAACACACACCAAAACAGCTCATGCCACTGATGTATCTCTTAATATATCTACACATATCTGTTATATAATCTCTGAACAAGCTACACACTGACTGCAATGCATGGGAGGTTTGCAGTCATACAATCATCAGAGAGGGTGAACGCAGGAAAAAATAAGCAGCAGCCAAGCTAAAGGAGTAAAAGCGTTCGAGACTAGCAGAAATCCCATACGTGAGTGACGGCAGTGAGCAATATAAAAACAAGGGAATCGAAAAGGACACCACTACCCAAGAAGAAAAAACACAAACAAGCCAGCAAATGTTATATACACACACAGCAAAACAAGCACAATATGTTTGTAGTGCTGATTTTTTTTTTTTTTAGTAAGATTGCCTTCCAGTAAGATTAGCAGCAAACACATAGGCTTAGATGAGGCGGGAGAGTTTGTGCAAAACTGACCAAGAGCTGCACGTCAGCAGTAGCGAGACACGAGAAGGTGTGGGGGGGGGGGAAAAAGGGTGTTAATGAGTGTTAAGTGGAAACGAAGAGAAGAGAGCAGAAAGAGGAGGAGAGCGAGGGCCAGCGAGAGGCAGTACCGAGGAGCTGTGTTGAGAGCCAGTGGTAAGAGGGTGGTGAGTCGGATCCTCTGGACCCTGCATGGGGAGACAACAACCGTAACAAAACAAGACTCCAGAGACAAAAAGGAGGCGACAGGAAAACAAAACATCAAGGAACTGGACAGAATGGAGACGGAAGAGGAAGAAAACAAGGACAGGGTGTGTGTGTGTGTGTGTATAGGAGGGCTTTTCACAGTCACTACGTACACCTAGCATTTTCGTTTCAAGGAATACCTAGAAATACCTGATACTTTGTAAAATATTTCCAGACACCAAAATTATTATAGGTTAAATTTTTATAGGCACTTTATTTATATTTGTGTTCATCTGTACTAACACGTCTTTTACTGACTGAATAACTCTCAATAAACTTTCATTAAAAAAAATTCAAACTAATGCAAGTTATTTGTGACATATTGTGCAAAAATAGCTTTGTTTATTGTATAAATGGATACATTTTAAACAAACTAATAAGGAGGCAGGAAAAAAAAGCCAGTGCAGTCGCAACACAAGTGCAAGCCATGAAATACAGTTTTTTTTTAAAAATGGGTGAAGATGAAAATAGCTCCAAGATTTCGGCTTATCTTTTTTTTTTTTAATCAAAGTCCTTTTTCTTTTTTTATTAGAAATATAAACAAGTTACATATACATACATAGTACATCCAATTAACATATTAGACTGCTTTGGACCTTATCGGCTTGGCAAAATGGAAGTGCTTCAGATATGAAATGAGGCAGACAGGGAAATCACAAAAGTTGTGTGTGGAAGCATTTATATATTAAAAAAAATAAGAACACGAAAGAGGAATAATGCAATCAGGAAAGCAAGAGAAGCAGCAAGAGATTTTTTGCATGCTGGGTGACTTATGCTGAAGGTTGATTAACCGGAAATGCTAAAAAAAAATAAATAAATAAAAAAAGGGAGGGAGAAAAGCTGACGTTTGTAAGATGCACTGCATCTGGACCATTTCTAGTCTTCCCTTCAGTGGATCTGTTTAAAGGCTGCCTTTAATTTTAAGTCATATTTAAGTTTTTTAAAAGTTGCTTTGTGTGATAGTTACAAGCAAACCCTGTCGGGTGTAATTTAAAACACATGCATGTTTTCTGAGGAGTCTACTGATACCTTATCTAAACACTGTATGATTAGCATGAAAATGCAGTTACACAGGTTTTCATCAGAGCTAGTCATGTTCCCCAGGACATGCCATGATATTTTAATGTTCATTTCATATGTCCTGTTTTGTTCTAGTTTTTACTTCCAGAACGGATTTTGTGTACACACTGTATACGAGCCTCGCTATCAGGGATTTTCTTGACAGCAGGGGAACTTGCTGACATTTCTGCTTTGAAAAAGGATCTCAGAAAACTTTAATCCAGTGGGCGGGGCAGTGCTGGCTTTGTGTGTATCACTGATCTTAAAAATATGAGTAACTAATGCTCAACGTAACTAAACACAACGCTCACCTCAGACTGCAGGCGGTTGGCACGTCGTCCATAACTGCTGGTCTTCGAAGGCTGGACTGACTGGCGGAGGGGGATGGAGTGGGGTTTGTACTCCTTATCCACGTCCTCACTTACATATGGCCTGGGCTTACATTGCTGCGCACACACACACACACACACACACACACACACACACACACACACACACATTACTCTTATGCAGTGCTGGTTTAATTTTGAACCTTAACCCAATATTTCCGTAATAAACATATGAGAGAACAGTTCATGCATAGGTAAACTGGCAAAAAGATAGATAAATAAATAAAACAAAAGTAGAAAGTAAAAAGTCTAAGGGTCAGACAAAATTATGAATAGACTAGATGTGATTGCGATTTACATGAAATTTACCCGCACACTCATAAGCGGGTTTTAAAAAATTTGACAGTCATCTGTTCAATTTTGGAACTAAAATTTTTACGTGTTACCTTGAAGTGTGTGGAATGAAGGTGTGAGATCGCGTTTATTAAGTAGATTTCAATTACACACTTGTAAGCGCATATTAAAAAAAAAAAAAAAGTACAGAGGCAGTTATTGAATTTTTTTTCCAACATCGATTTTTTCATGATACCAGGCAGTTTTCCAGTTAAATTTCCATTTAAATTGCATATCTTCTCTTTCTGTTGGGATGAAACAAAGCCTATATGTTACCTGGAGCTTGGACAAATATTGCCTGTGAGAACCCCATTAAAATTCGTTCATCAGTTTTGTTTTGTTTTTCTACGTGATGCATGCACAGACAGACAAACAAAAATTCTGTCTAAAAACTAGCATGCAGGCTAGCATGCAAAACTAATTTCTCATCTTATGATGAGAAATATCTTCAATGTACAGATTGCAGCTCTATTATACAAGGTGTCCCAAAAAGTTTGACATAATTTCAAATATGAATAATATCTGAGTAACTACATGTCCTAGGAAAACTAAATTAAACTAAAAAAACTAAATAAAAAAAATAATAATCATGTTGAAAAATTAAATCTAAATTCTAACATTCACAATATAGTTTTATAACTCAGTTGTGTAAATACAGTTGATGAAACTGTGGCAGGAAAAAAAAAAAAAAAAAAAAAACTAAAAATCGGTTTGTCCGACAAGGTCTGCTATCGATTTATCAATAATCCCTGCAGTCAAAATTTTACATTTAATTTCCTTATCTAGCAAATGAACAAAACATAAGTGGAAAATAAATAAATAAATAAATAAATAAATGAATGAAAGACAGGGGTAAAAATACAAGCAGAATGTGTACCAGCAAGCTAGCACCAGACTGGAACATCTCAAAAGGATAGATGATCCTTTCGTAGTGCGACCGCAGGAGGGAGCCGATATTTTTGCCCGGCGGGTAGCCGAGCTTCTGGGCTACGCGTGCCCATCGCCTCTCCTTACTGACCGTCTCAAAGCCCCCTTCTTCTGTGACGATCTGCAAAATGAATGACAGTTAAATGATCTGATGTGTTAAGGTCAAAGTCCGTCAGAGATCAGTTTCCTCAATTGTTGTTAGACAGGTTGTTTGAATTATTCACAAGCATCAGGCAACATCTTCGATGAAATTCACACCACCGCATATTTCTTATAACAGAGAGGAAGTGTAATGTATGCAGTACTTGGTGAAAAACATTCAGTGAATTTCAAACAATGGAAAGTGGTAGATTTGTGGTTATATTTTCTGTCGCCTTGTCCTGACCATACCTTGGACAAGCCGAACAGATCAAGAATGTGTCGCTCTATGTTGGGGATTTTGAGAGAAGATCCCTGGATTTCCCAGAATTTGGCTATTCGGTCCAGATAATTCAGCTTCACTCTGGTCTCAGCCTGATGACAAAACACAAAAAAAATAAAAGTTAACATTATGCACAGTACACGCTCTTAAACCTCCAACAGACAGAGAAATTGTGTGCGCGCGCAACCAGCAATGATTGGTCTGAAGAACCTGTGCCACCATCGCATTTGGTGCACCAGAAAGACGGTGAGCACACGCATTTAAAGGGGACATACCAATACCATTATGACCTCATTTTAGAATAAGGGGAATTTCATGTCAAGATCTCCAAAAAGCACTGCGGGGGGGGGGGGTTTGGATCACACTGGCCCTGCCTGTTTGTTGGCGATCATATAAAGCCCCTAGGAGGAGTATTTTAAACTCTATTGGGTGCGTTTTGCAAACAAACCAAAATAACTGACTTCCTGTTGAGTATAGCACATGACATGCGAAGGCTGTTCAGCTCAATGAGTTCTAAATGTGTACCGAGTTTCACATGCGTACATGCAAGTGTGTATGAGCTAAACAGCAAAAAGCACATGCGAAGGCCCTGGGTCCTAATGGCATCGGCCGCATTCCAAACTGTGTGCCGATTTTCATGACTTTTTGAGTATGTTAAGACTTTCAAATAGCCCTGGATGATTGACAAAAATTCTTAGAACAACAAGAGGAGCCTTGGCCCGCCATGATGTAATAATAGGGCTGATGTCATAGTGCAAACCAGTAACTGCTAGAGAGCATTAGAGAAACCCAAATTACACCATGTGCACAAAATGTTCATGGACACCAGTTCCAGTTCATCTGAAAGGTGTTCAAAGGGGTTGAGATAAACACGTTCAACTTCTTCCACTCCATTCTTGGTAAACCATGACTTCACGGTTTGTGCACAGGAGCATTATCATGGTGGAACGGGCCTCTTGGTTATAGTAAAGGGAAACTGCAACTCCCCCATCCCACAGGCAGGAAGAGTATTAAAAAATAACTAAATAAAAAAAAAAGGTACTCAAATTTTTGGCCACACAGTGTAAGTCAGTGGTAACAAGTGGACCTTCTACAAGTACAAACCTCTAGCTCATTCAGTCTCTGGATACGGGGTGTAAAATGGAAATTGTCCACCTCCACAGCAAATGGTGGCTGCCAATCCTGTAAACAAAGACACTTTAATAAACCTACAGATAAGCATAAACAACATGAAGGCAATACTTAACAAGGTGGGGACCACACCACACAGACACTGGACAGCTAAAGAACTGCTCATATATTTTGAAATCAGTGTGTTTATGTCAAGCCTGAATAAACCCTATTTGCATTCTAATTAAAAGCAGTAGCTGCTTTAAAAATAAGCAGAGATTCCATAACCCTAACCTGAAAGAAGAAATGAAACCGGACTAAAAATGTCCATAGTTGTGGTGTTGTTCATTCCAGTAAGTATGGAGGTTACCCAGACGCTTACCGGAGGGGGGCGAATCTTGCATATTCCAGACTTCTCTGCGATTGGGCGGATCTTTGCGATGTATCCGAGCGGATCTGCGAACTCCTCCCACGACGGCTCAAAAACGGGACACTCTGGAGGTGGAATAAACTCATCCCCAGCCTCCATGGCCCTAAAAGCAATTTCAGAAAAGGTCTGACTTGCAGGCACACATAAAGCACTTATGAACATCAGTATCAATTCACAACGACCATCATGAAGGCTTTACACCCTGATTGATTATGTGTTATTCACACAGACTGTATGATACGTGGTATAGACTACTGCCAAGAATAAACAAGCGTCTAAACCTTTGTTTTAAAAAATTTGTGAAATAACTGAACGTTCTCTCACGGAATATTTAGTTAATACACACAGCAGGAAATTATTTATCTGACCCTGTGTAAAACAAGTTGTAAAATTTATGAGAGCATATTTATGTATTCATGAGAAAAAACTATTTTATTGAAACTAATGCAATAAAAATTATCCAATTCTACTCCAATGATGGAAAGATTTTTTTGTGCTAGTGTTGATCAAGTCTTATTATGAGAATTGTTTGCGTCAATGAATGGACGCTGCTTTTAACATTTAAGACAAAACAAAAAGTCTATTGTGTACAACTTTGGTGTGTCATTCCTAAACAAAAGTGTTTATGAACATATGGCGAGCAGTGAGAACAAATTTAGGCTGTGTATTATATTAAACCAACTCAAATACAGGAGAATGGTTTATCATTTTAAGGTTATAATACAAATTTTCCACTAAGGCAGCATGTCATTTACGTTACGTTAAGTATGTTTGATTGCCTCCCCCTCCACCCCTAGGCCCATTTTATCTTAAAGCTACATTATAATTGTTAACCCATAGTAACTCATGTCTTTTTCTCATGCCTCACCAAAATGTGAGGGGGGAAAAAAAGTGAAGACTTCCGTGTTGTATTAGCAAAACAGGTCAGCCGGAGCTTCAAGCAAACTAAAGAGACACTGAATACATAAATTGTTCACCAGTTCCTCATATCTCAACTTAAAACAACAGGGAACAAGAAGACATTGACAAAACAAATAAGGGCAAAACATGTATAACACTGATTTTGGACTTAGAGCAAGACGGTGTCTGAAAAATATCTAATCTAGCTCTGCGTTTCATACACAATAACAGAACAGGTCATCTTGTCAGCAGGACGTTACATCATTTAGTTTTCCTGTGTTTGTTTAACCTAATAACAAATGAAAACAAAAATCTAATTCACTGAAATTTACTTGGTATCTCACAGGACTGTTCTAATACTTCCTGGAATAAATGCATCACCTGTAATCTTAAAATTATCAATGTTACTTAGATCCATGTGTTTTGAATAAACGTTCATCCTCGAATGCCACTATATAAACATCTAGCCATTTTTATGGAATCAGTAAGACAAATTTATGGTATTATGCTTAACTAGAGGGTACCTGCAGCACCGCCCGTGCGAATATCCTGACGCCTGCATGCTACCATTACCCGCTCCTCACACCGCTCCAATGTTTACTTCTGCCTGTCGTATGAGCTGCCTACTGTTACATTTGAGAGGAATGCCTGTGACACGCTTAAAGTATGACAAGTTGATGACGATGCCTACTGTTACATTCAGTAAGGAAAGCCTGTGACACGCCTGTGAAGGAACTTCCTGAGCGCGCAAACACCGGCCACTGCCCACAGAGGATTTTAATTTGATATACATGTATAATAAAAAGATATATATAATAAAAAATAATATATAGATAATCATAAATGAATAGACGGTATTAGGGGTCATAACCATGACCCAGATACATTTAAGTGGTATGCGTATTCAACATTCAACCGAAGCAGTGTATGGCTTCACTCTCGTCTCAAAATCAGAATACAGGATGTAAGTAACATGATTACTATAAACATTCAATAAATGAACGTTTGCCTTATTCATAGGTGTGGCAAGAGTCCACCCAATCTAGGTTATTAAACTGAATTTAAAATTGTAATCTTGTTGAACAAAATCATTTTAAGTGTAAAGTTCAACCAATGTTCAACCAGAAGTATACATGGTTAAAAGGATGAGAATATGTTGAAACGATGAGATAAAATTGAGTAACTAACGAGATACGATGTCGTTCAAGTGGTTTGCGATATGCCGTTGGTCTTTCGGCTGTTCCCGTTGAGGGTCCGCCACAGCAGACCATCCGATCTGCACAACAACATGGCACAGGTTTTACAGCAGACGCCCTTCCTGACGCAACCCATTTTATCTGGACTTGGGACCGGCACCACATCCAGTGGCTGAGGTTTGGATATGGGCCGAAAATCGATGCCGGGCTTTACGCGTGGAAGTTATTAATATACTATGTTGAAATAACAATGTAAAGTTAAAATTACAAGATGATGTCCAAATTGAGATACGTTTAATAATAATGCAAGTTACAACATTAGATGACTAATACTATTGGGATACTGAATCAAATAAAATACTAACTTGACTGTTTGAACAGTGAAATAAAACACAAATTAGAAATAACATCATTAAAAATAATTAAACAATAAAATAAACAATGAGAATTTTTTTTTTTAATAATTTAAAAAGATACAGACTTAACTGTTGGAATGTTAAAATAAAACTAATTAGAAATAACACTATAAAAAAATAAGATATTAAGCTAAATAATGAGAGAGTAAATCAAAACAACAAAATACTAACTTAAGTGGATGTTGAAATAAAGCAAATTAGAAATAACCCAACATCAAAAATAATGAGATAGTATAGTATATAAGCTAAACAATGAGAAACTGAATCAAAATAAGATACTACCTTAAAATTTAAATTTAAAAAATCAGAAATAACACTATCAAACATAAGATACAAAGCTAAATAATGAGACAGTAGGCTAAATAATGGGAGCATCAAAACTGAGATAATGTCAAACTAACTTAAAGATGCTATGCTAAAAAGACACGATGGTTACGTTAGTTAAAATGCGAATTTAGCATGTTGAATAAAGCATATTAAGGTAAATCATTGTGTACTATACTGAAATAGCGAGACAGTAAATGACATTAAATAACACTAACGTCAAATAACGAGTTTATGACAAAAGATCAGGTGCTAAAATGATGCTAGCTTAGCTCGCGTTAGCTCGACACACAGCGGATATTTAGACTAATCATATTGTCATCAACTTGTGACAACAATAAAAGTCGAACCATGTTCTTTAACACCCGTAAGAGCAGAAAGTATTCAACTAAACTAGTTAGCTGTTACTAATTCGGCATAATTCGCCTTAATTGTGATAAGGGGAGTCATTAGCCACTCTGGCTAGTTATCAAAACATTAGCTTGTTAGATAACACCATGGCTTCAAGCAGCCTGGATCAGAGCTTAATGAGACACAAATAAATTAAACCATTATCACAACTGAAACTCAATAAAGTTTATGATGTCGTGTTAAATTATTATAGATATCACTATTGTTAGGGAAAGTGTATATATTGATAAATGTACATACATGTCTGGAAAAGAGTGATTTTAAAAATTAAACCTAGCATAGTTAGGCAAACTATTAATTCAGCAAATGTTTAGCAAACCTCTCAAGAAAAGACATCGTAGAGATATCAAATGAGAAAACTAACAGCATGTTTGTCAAACAGTAGATGATGTGCAGGCCATTGTTAAGAGCAGATCACGAAGCTAGAGCTAACGAGTAAACTTAAGGTTAGATTGCTGAAACATTAGTTGGCCACATGATCTTACATTCCGCCACTTGGTGTATATGCGTGCTCTTCAAACACGCTCTGCTTCAGCTTCTGGTGAATATTAAGCCCAGGCTTATAGAGGAGAAAGTCCTGTGTCTGTGAGTGTGTGTGTGCGTGTGTGTCTGATCACAGGCTCTATTGTTCGCCAGTGGGTCAGTCTCTCTGGGTGGCTGCACCTCTGCGGCCTGCGCTGTCTCTCAGCCCATCCCAGCGCTCCGACACTCCGCGACTCTCAGCGCCGAATTCTCGGTCAACACTTATTCTCCGTTTGTCGCAAAGAAACCGGAAGTGTCACCAAATGTTGGCACTTTGTTATGATTTGACCTGAAAAAGTAAACAGGCACCAAGGCGTCTTACTAGTCACCAGTTTTTCTTGAACTATCCCCCGCTCGTCCTGTCCAAGCTAAACGCCATTTTGGTTTTCATCACGGACTAAGCACAACCCTCAACATCCACACTCCGGGCTTCGACTGCTTTCCTTCCACATAACATAGTTCTTGAACTTACCCCTTTAAAACCGGACCAGTTAACCGGAACTGTCTGTTTTTGTGTTAATATAATAGTACACAAGGATGTAGGCTTGAAAACGCACTTGAGGCGTTCACGATATCGATTAAGACGTAGGCTGGAGTTGATCAAACATCGCAGGTAGACCTACGGAGGTGACGCGGAGGAATACTAACGAGGATTTCACACGGTCGCCTTCGGGAAGGGGTTCCGGTAAGTAGCGTTTGCGCAGACGACCAGCGCTGGCACCCTTCAGTACTACACACACAAGTACACAAGATAGCAGTATTCACTGTAATACACTACACACTACACACGGTTCTTTATGAGTAGTATGCGGCAATTATCATGTGGAATATAGTTATCGTGTGGCATACTTACTGTAATGACTAACAGAATGGTTATTTAAAAATGGTAGGAAGTGCTGTCACAAAATCATTAAACATAACAGACACAATACTTATATATGTTCAGAAAATATAGTATGTATTTTCACTCATAAAATAGATTTTATTACATTAATGTTTATTATTTAATTGTATCTTTTTTTAAAGTTCAAGGTTCAAAGTAATGCCTTGTCAAAGTTGGACCATGTACTTTTCATCTAAAGACATTCTCTTTGTTGGTGGGGCAGACAGTGTTTGCACAGGTAGGTAATAACAGTAGACAACGTCACCATCAACGCTTATGTCATACTGCGAGTGTGTCACAGGCGTTCCAACAAGATGTATTAAAAACTTCAAGGTAATGCCTTGTCACCATAATTACACATCAAAGTAGTTTTCATCTTGATGTTTTTTCATTAAATAAATCTAATTTATATATATATATATA
>JAQMYL010000039.1:24553247-24563909 GCA_030014365.1 Clarias pachynema
TTAATAAAAAAAAATTAAAAAACTGTTTTGTTTTTATTCTGTCGACGTTTCATGAAATAACAGGTGCGCTAAATTATTTATTATAAGCACTATTCCAGCTGCGGAATTTAAAGAACATCTTTAGCAGGCATGTTTTAAATTAACAATCACAGCTGTTTAAAGGTACATACGAGATGCACACTGTGGTTCTGTGATCAAACTCCGTGTCTCCTGCGGATTAGCGTGGGGGCGTGGTCACTCGCACAACACGGAAGTTCAGTTGACCAATAGGAGCCTGTTAATGCTTTGCGCATGCACGCTGCAAAAAAAAGGGAAAAAGGGAAAAGAAAAACCGTGCACGTGCTGAGACGCCATCACGTACGTGTTAGTTTGACAGTACGCCGGTTTCTCAAAAAAAAAAAAAAAGGGCATACGAGTTTTAAAATCAATAAAAAAATAAAACACCAATGGCATATTGTTTCTTTTATTAGTATAATTTTGCTGATCATATTGAAATATTATTCGGATTAGGCATAGATGGTGGCATTTATTTATTTATTGGAGGTATTAATTGATTAATATATATATTTTTCTCACAGAAACCAAATCATTAAATAAATATTCTAAACATTATGCACATATTAACAAGACGTAAGAAAAGTTAGATGAATTCTTTAATTTACTTTTTAATTTATATTAACTTAATGCTTTAGTAATTAATGTCTTTGGAAACCGGAGTGGTTGGAGGAAAACCACCCTAGGGAGGGAGAACATACAAACTTTACACACACAGACCCGTGGTGGGAATTGAACACTCGTACCTGGAGGTGCAAGACCACAGTGCCACCACCGCAATTACAACAATATGGATTTTTTTTTACACTTAAAAAATTACTGTACATTTTAAAGCAATTTACTGTAAAGGTGAGTACTGCAAATTTTTACTTTAATATTAAATCTTATTTATTATGCCATAATGTGTAACCTAGTACATAATGTGTGATGCTTTTTTTCTAGCATCCGGGGCTTTTTGGAGGTCTTCACATGCTCAAAAACCACAGAGGTTTTGTGGTGCGCCCAAGTGGCAATGCCACAAGTGCTTGGGCCCCGATCATCGTTGGTTTGCCACTATGTTTGACCTTTGCTTTTAATAGGAATTGTAAACACTGATCTGATCAAATAATGCACAGACAGAATGATAGTATAATGAACTGTTGGAACTTTTAGTACTACTACTCATTAAGGGACATGGGAGGTAAACAGTTATGAAAGAGACAAAACAGCAGAAAAACTTTACACAGTAGGCAAATAATTTTTAAAAATCCTCTTTTTACATTGATCCAATTATATTCCACCCATCCTGACAATTTAAAGGTCAGGGAAGCTGATGAGAGAGAGATCTATAGATGGTAGTGAACTCCAACTAAAGATGCAGAATGGTTCTGAGAGGAAACTACAAAATAAAGTAAATTACAAAATAATTGAAACAAAAAAATATTGCAAAACTGTTAGTAAGTCTCAGTGTAAGATTAGAAATTTCATTCTTGTCTATGATTAACTAGAAATGTAGAGCTTGAAGGCGAGACTTAAATTTTTGTGCTTTCACAAGTCCAGCACAATATTTGGTATTCATTCATTTATCTTCTATACCGCTTATCCTGTGTACAAGGGTCGCAGGGGCCTGGAGCCTATCCCAGGATACTTAGGACACGATGCGGGCTATACCCTGGACAACGGTGCTAATCCACTGCATGGCACACACATACACTACAAGCAATTTGGAAATGCCAATTAACCTTAACCTTTTTTGAAATAATAAAAAAAATGATGCAAAACTGTTATTAACTGTTTGATTGGTTGGATGCAACGTGTTTTTTTTTGTTTTTGTTTTTTGGAGCCAGCCCGCATGTCATCCGCACTAACAGGCAGGTGCACATAGCTTATCTTCTCTTCTATTTTTATTTGTATTTCATTTTATTTGCATACATAATTGTGGTAAGAAGTTGTTGTGAGGTAAAAGTGCAGCAGAGCTTCACATTACTGCAATGGTAGGAAAATAAACAAGAGAGCACTAAGAGTGCATGATCTAAATAGATGCATAAATAAACATTTATTAAATCTCTTGTCTTTAATTTGTTATAAAAATGTTAAAATGTTTAGTCTACACATTTCACATATTTCATTCTTTAATCTTCTATACCACTTAAACTGTGTACAGAGTTGCGGCGGGTGGAGGTGGGGGGCTGGAGCATTTCCATACACACACAATGTGATGAAAACTGACCCTATTTCAGAATGATGGGTGCATCAGGGTAAGAAGGGAAAGAGCCCATCATGTATACTGTAGTGTTGACTGTACAAGCGTTTCAAAGCAGTGTTATGATCTGGGGTTGCTTTAGTTGGTCAGGTCTAGGCTCAGCAACGTTATGTGGAGAAATAAATGAAGTCAGATGATGACCTGAATGTACTAAATGACCAGGAGGAGGGTTGGGCGTCGGTCCAGCAACCAAGAACCACAAAATCTAAATTCCTACAGAAACAATAAGAAAATATTCAGGAAATTTTGATCATGGTGGATTATCAGAGTCATGTGATGGTAATGCGGTCGGGTGCTCAAAGTTGAATGCGATATTCTCCGCAAGAAACATCACTAAAATTGGAACATGGAACATACGGACCATCTACCAAAACGGACGAGACACCCAGCTACAGCGTAAATTTGACAACAACTGGCTGGACATCCTTGGAGTGAAGGACGTAGGATGGCCTGGAACCAGTTGAAACAACAGTGACAGCAAAGCCATCCTATTTTTTTTGTCACAAAAAGAGACATAAATTTGGCTTGATCCTTGGAAAAAGAGCAGCGGCTGCTATCGTTGACTAGAAGCGTGTCTGTAATCGAATAATCATGGCCCGCTTCACCAATGGGCACCCTGAGACGACGGTCATCCAAGCTTTTGCACCAATGCATAAACCCAGTGAGGCATAGACCCATTTCTCCCATGAACATATAGTATACCTGACTTTAGACATTGTATGCATTTACTTACACACTGAAAATATTGTATATAATTGTAAATATTGGTATCTGGTGCACTGCAATATGTATTTTCAGTACAATGAGCTACTTCCTTAAATGAACCGAAGTAGAACCGTGGTCCTTTCATATCTGCGGTTTGTATTTAACTCGAATGTTCGTAAGTGGAAGACTACCTGTAATTGTTAAACAGTAAATGTAATATTTTTGTTAAATCTTTTGAATTAAATCTGAAAATCACTTTCAATTACATCGTAATTGCTTAATTTCAAATCCATTGTGGTGACATACAGAAGGAAAATTATGAAAACTACATCACTGTCCAAATATCACTGTCCATACTGTACATTTTTTTCTGTGTTATAAATAAACACTACCAGTCAAAAGTTTGGACTCTGGATTTTTCATTCCATGGTCTGGTTTTTATTTTATGTTCTGTAAAGTCTTCATAACGGCTCTAATCTGAGGTGCTGTTTGTCACTTGGTGATTTCTGAGGCTGGTAACTCTAAATGAACTTCCCCTCTGCAGCAGAGGTAAGTTTTGGTCTTCCCTTCCGGTGATGGTCTTCATGAGAGACAGTTTGATATAGCATGCCATGGAAAATTATTGATGTGCAACAGCAAAACATTTATACTGACATATTAAATTTTTTACAGTATCCTATAAAGTATTTTATGTGTTGCATTTTATTTACCAATAAGAAATGATGCAGTTATAAAACGTACATTGAAATGTCCAAATATACACAAAAGAAACAAGTCACACCAGGTTTCATCCACTGCAAGGACACTTTATAACAGTTTAGAAGCAATAAATATTCACATCTCTCTGTATTGTGTTGCACACGTTCTGTACACAAATTTGATGACTTCATATTTCATAAATTTCTAAAAGAACATTCAGCTTGGTTGTGACATACAGGCCTACGTTAGTATAGGCTTACAAATTAAATATGCAATATTTAACTACACTGAATGATAAACTTTCACACAGGTGTCACATTCACACATTACACAATCAAACCTGAATAATAGTTTTGTCTTGTTCCATAAACAACATTATATCATATTATAATAGGCTATATTATGTACAAATCTGTTTATAGAACACTCTTCATTCAGTAAGTACAGCAGTCATGCAAAGAGGATGGGATATTCAGTGGGAGAAAAATGGTCGCTCAATTGACTGGATCCATCTGTCCAAACCTTTATGAACATATGTTTCTGGTGTATTTTTGACCTGTTGCGATGTAGCGCCTCATACTGTATACATCGTGGACTAAACTGATGATCAAGAACTAAATTCACCTTTGATAATGAAATCAATGTTGAATTATTTATATTTTTACTAAAGTAAAACCTTCATTTAAAAAAAAGATGCAAATTCTGGATTGCACAAACTTCAAAAGAACCAAATGCTAAAAAAAAAGATGAATAAATACCAGAACAAAGTCTGCAACATTCAGCAAAACACTTGTAAAAGCAAGTGTTATTGTCCATAAAATCCACCAATCACATTTCAGCACTCTCTCAAGTTAACTATGGTTGGATTTATATACATCATGGATTTATATATTACTTTGTCATATTTATAATATACGTATCATTTGATAACATAAATACTTGTAATAATAATGGCAATATTAATCAACAAAAACAAATAATATCCATAGTAAATAAAGGAAAACAACCTGCAAAATGGTGAAAGCATCAATACAACCTTGTGGAATGCATTTAAATTGCATTACAACATACAGGCGTTTCAGTCCGGCAAATACTTAAAAGGAAAGAGGAACAGTGAGAGCAGTGCGTCCTGATGCACTTCTTACAGGCGACAGCGACTACCTTTCACAAGTTCCTGAACTGGATTCATTCAGTCAGCCATTATTTCCACTCACACACATGGGATTGTGGCAGTAAATCAAGGCGCTTACTGAAAGTCTCTGATAAAAATTACGTGCCGTTTCAGATCTTTTTACAAAACTTTGACTAGCTTCATTTGCTAGACCATTTCTCAGGTTCATTATTAACAGTAATAAATCAAACAGACAATGAATTGTTCCAGATCTCTTCGTAGTGAACTTCATGTATTCATACAGTAGTAACTCTTTTAACTTTCTCTAAATACAATGTCCCTGGCAGTTTACCATTTATTTTAAGCACTCGCAAAACGATAGTGCCACCTCTAGCAAACTGCCTAGATAACTGATCATCCAGCAAAGTATCATCATCATCATTGATATTATTAGTATGACCTTTATCATTATTTTTTATTATGATTGACAACTGAAGTATTTTTTTACGCAAGGAATCAAGCTTTTTGGCTGTAAAAGGTGCAATAATTATACTCATATCTTCAAGCATGTGTAAAGTAAATAAACTCTTCCAATAATCAAGTTAAAATTCAAGCCCTTTAGAATACTTATTTAATAACAGGCATACAAGAATGTTTATACTTTTCCATAAAGAAAAAAAACAAGATGGTGAAAATTTTAATGAGAGTAGATGGTAATGTAGATGCTCCCAGCAGGAACCCTAATAGTGCGTGATATTGTGATATAGTTGTAATTAAGTTGCAATGTCATTCACCCAAAAAACAGTATCGGGGCAACGTTGTTTTTGAAACGGTTCAAAAAACTTTGATAAAATTAAATTGAGATAACGTTGAATGAATTACACCAACGCAATGTCAAAAGAACAGAATATCAACATTTACTTTATGGCAATTTATTCTGCTGCACGTCCGACTGTACACGCTTCCGTGGTGCTTTATGTGTATGTGTTTACTGACGAACACTACAGCCTCTCTCACATGACACCATTGTGTATCTCATGCCTCTTGCGCACAAATTGCCCGCATTTATCCGAGTGTTGTAGTGTTACCTCTGTATAATTTTATTTCAAAAGTATTACCATGAAGTGCGTCATGGCTCACAAAAACAGCAAAACCAGTGCTAGTGATAGCAGCAGGAAGAGGCAAAAAAAAGAGAAGTTGGAAATGAAACAAAAGGGTTACTAAAAACATGAAAGTGATCGATATTGCTCATGATTTAGGCATGTCACACTCTTGCACAGCACCTACTGTACTCTGCGGTATCATATATAACTTTGCTATGTATCTGCAACGTCCAAAAAGGATGACATCTGATTTTACAAAACGTATCTCAAAGGTTAAAAGATATGTACATCCTGACATGCTCATACTGCTGATGATAGCTTTTCGATTTAGGAAAGGAGAAAAAAAAAACATCGTGAACTATTGTGAAAGATGTATTTTAGTTGAGAGACAATAATAAATATCTAATTGAATGTGTTGGGGTCATTTATGTACATTGGTCCAATATCAATTCATCAAAGAAAGTCTAACTTTCAAAAACAACCTAATACCAACACTGTACCAATGCCCATACATTGACAATTTAACATAGGCACAATCAAAACGTTCCTGCTGGGTTAGCACTGGGGTTAAAACAATCACCTCTCTAACTCAAAACAGTTTACGATTTTTCAAGGTCAGATCTATAAATAAATTAACGAAGCTTTAAATCTGACTTGCAACATTAAAAATGGTACGTTAGTTATGTTTCTTTACGCCGTTTAAATATGCCTGTCTTATGAGTCAATATTTATACAGGAGAAGAGCAAAACTCACTATAAGCTGAACATCTAGTAATCAATGGTTAGTATAACTGATTATTGCGTATATTTTATGTGTCTGCTAAGCTAGAGCTTAAAACACATTCCACACATTCTTTCACTGAGAATGGATTTACACTGTATGTCCAGTAAATGATAGAGACTCGTTCGTCGTAGGTCTACCTGATCTACAGGGTCTACAGACCGAGACAAGCTCTTCATGTTTCTTCATGCACTGACTCTGAGAATGCATCCTCTTATGGCTATAGGCAGTTTATTCACTCCCTGTGCATACTTGGTCAGGGTTGGTGTGCAATTAAGTCTATGCATGCCCATGAGTTTGATACCTGGTTGCATTTTATTCCTATTATGTGCTATGGCTAAAATTTTGATGTATAATTGAAGAAAGAGAGGAAAACAAGGGAATTAATTGCTTTTCAATGAGTCAGTAACTTACACATTTTCAGTTAAAGTCAGTTGTGCTTCTTTTTTTTATCATTTCTGAGATTTGATCCACTGTATGATGACAGACCCTGTTATGAAGTGCATTTTTAAATGTGCTTATCGTGTATATACGAAACAATGTTTCCCGTGTCCTGTCTCCCTTTAAACTTGTGGGAAGCGCAAATGAAAGTAACAGAGTCTCAGTAGGTTGCGTTTCCTCTTGCTGCCCTCTGTCCTGGTCCGACTTCCGCCCATGTCTTCCAATCTCTCTGCTGTTCCTCCTCCTACCACCAGGGGACCCCGTAGAGAGCCCCAGGAGCGCACCTTTCCCTTACCCCTGCTCATACTACCGTGCTGATCCGGCTGGCAGGCTTGGATTTGGCCCGGTCGGCCGTGCCAGTCTGACCTGGCGATGGTGCCGTGACCTGTGGCGGTGGCGGGGCGGGGTGCTAGGGGGGGAGGAGAGGGGAGAGAGGCGTAAGAGGGGTAAGGGGGGTGGAAGGGGGGGGTAAAGGGGAGTGGAGGGGGGGAGGTGGGATGGAGGAAAGCGGAGGATACGGGGGCGGATACGGGACGGCCGGCGACGCGTGCTGGGCCGCGGCGGGCTGAGCGGAGGCTGGAAGGGGTGGCGGAGTGGGCGCTGGAAAGGGTGGCGGTGGGCTGGCGAACACGAAGTGTGGCGGATGGACAGGGTGGGGCGTATGCCCGTGGGAGTGTGCGTGTTGGTGCGGGTGTGGTTGTGAGTGTGACAGCGCTAACGGCGTTTTGGCCACAACGGCGCCCCCTCTGGCCGAGTGTGTGAGCGGTGCGTGGCAAAGGGCAAACGACGGGAGTTGGGATAGGGGGGAGGGAGGAGAAAGGGGGGGCGGGGGGACGCACGTCGAGCCCCCATTGCCCGAATTCCCGAAGCGAACCTGAAAAACATGTTGGGAGAGCGGTGGCAGATAGGGTGAAGAGTTGTGGGTTGGTCGGCGTGGTAGTGTGACCCGCTGTAGTGTGGCATGCTGGCGCTGTGGACCACCGTGTTGGCAGCGTTGGTGCGGGTGGCAGTACGGTGGTGGCGGGTGCCCAGCCATGCCTGCACCCATAGTGTGGCAGTACTGGATCTTGGACGTGCCAGTGGACTCTTGAGGGCACAGGGGCAAAGGGGAAAGAGGCGGTGGTAGTGCTGGCACAATAGGGGCGGGGTAAGGTGGCCCCGGCGGGATGATGGGGCCTGGTGCTTTGGCCCGTTTCGTCCCAAACAGTGATCCCAGGAACGATGTGGCGCTGGTCGTTGTCCCACTGGTTGCACCTCTCTCGCTGCTGCTGCTGCTGCTGGAGGCTGGAGGTACAGTGCCAGGAGGCGCGGGCGCCGTGGTGTGTTGCTGCCCCGGCCCACCCCCCACCCCCACTCCGGGGCTCAGGATGGGGCGGTGAGGCCGGTACTCTTCTGTTCCATAGCAGCTCGATAGCACAGTGGCTACTGGGTAACGCTGGTGAGGCTGTGGACTGCTAATGATGGAACCCTAAGACAAAGAGAGTGGGGGGAGAGGAGGAGATGGCAGGACGGCAAAAGGAGGAGACACAGAGGGGGAGGAGGGAGATGTGAGGAAACAGAGACCACAGATAGAAGTGCAAGTGCAAACATACAAGAGCAAGGTGGTATTGGGAAGCATAGAAGAAATATGGGAGAAAGAAAAAGACAAAAGGATACAGAGTATGACAGTTTTGTAAGACAGGGGAGGGGGAAATGGGTGAGTTGATTAGAGTCATGGAACAACTTTACTTCTGTATCAGACATTAATACAATAAAGTGATGCAGATGCTGGGTCACACAGAGTTAAAACCGATGAAGCACCATCTACTCAACATGCCTATTCATGCAGGCAGACCACATACCAAAACAAACTCCACCACAAATAAAATGACAACAACAAGGTCCAATATGCAACGGCTCACTCAGTCTCAGATTCAATGGCTGATATCTTTTCAATTTCTTCCAAGCCAGAGTATAGTAAATCAGCATTTTGATGCACTTGCAGGGAACATATCGGCATGCACACAGGCATGAAATACAGAGATGCAAATTTATGACTCTGGGTGTTTGGGGGACAGAGACCCGTGCGAGGCTGAGCCGCATGTTTTTTTTTTGTTTTTTTTTTCAATGTGGGGTTCTTGGGGAAGACATGCGAGGTGGGTGAGGTGGTCACTTTGGTGATGGATTTTTTGGGCGAAAGCTAAAGATACAGACCTCTGCTCCACTCAGACTTACTTCCATTGTACTGTCAAGGGAACCAACGCTGTTTCTTCGACCGCGTTTCCCTGCATCCAATTAGGACATGTCAAGGGCCATCACAACCAGTGTGTGTGTGTGTACTGTTGTAAATGTGAGTGGGATGGTATTTACTTGTGTTTATATTATCTTACTGTAGTAATACATAGTATATCAATTATTTAATTAGTGTCATATGCTTCCGATTATTAGCGTGAGCCCATGTGTGTACTTGTGTGCTTCCTACCTGAATCAGACAGGTCCCTAAGTGAGGAGCTGAGAGCAGTGCGTTTCAAGCCTTCACTGGGTGAATAGTTGTCGTCCAAACTAGATCTTCCAATGCTGCCATTGACTACTTCATTCTTGACTCCGCCCACTCCTCCACCCACCACGGTGCTGCTAAGAAGGCTGGGCCGCATGACGCCTTTTTGCTTCTCGAGCTCCGCTGCAGGAAAAAAGGACGTCATAATTAATCAGGTGTGCCCTACAAGTGACCTTTGCCTGCACAGTGCCTTCAGAAAGTATACTTCTCCTTCAGATTATTTCTCTTTTTGTATATTTTTTTATATATTAATTCTCAATTGGATTTTTTTTTTGCACCTTTTGGATTGACATTCTACAGAAATAAAATAAAACTAGACACACTTCCTGGAAAAATTGCGAAGCAGGGACGAAAATGACTCATTCATATTTCCTACAGAGCCTTTCATATGAGCACCAGTTCTGTGAGTCTACCCACATGGTGTGTGTGTGTGTGTGTACGAGTGAAGGTGGACATGGTTTAGTTGCGTTTCTATAGCAACCCCCCCACCTGCTGCTCTAAGAGTGTAAAAATAAAAACAGTTTTTTTTTTTGTAAATTTCCCTTTCATATTTTATATAATAATAGTGCTTTCAAAATGACCTCAGAATTCTTTACATATTTATTGTTAAACTGGAAAAGCTGCTTAAGTATTCACAATTGAGAATCAATACTTGATCCTTTTGAAACAACACAATTTCTCTGATGTCTCTATAAGCTTCACACATTTTAATTTTGGCATTTTCTTCTATTCCTCAATTAAAATTTGGCGTATGACGTATGGCCTTTGACTTGGTATGTTATTACGTAGGTACTTTACATTGCATTTAGAGATGTTCCGATACCATTTTTCCCCTCCCGATACCGATTCCGATACTTGGGCTCAGGGTATCGGCCGATACAGAGTACTGATCCGATACCTGGGTGTGTATCTTTATCTGTAGATACTACTAGCCCTGTGTAACGGGTTCGACCCTAAGTGCACGGGCGACACCATGAAACACGGACACGA
>JAQMYL010000039.1:24564496-24576458 GCA_030014365.1 Clarias pachynema
GGCAAGCTCAGCAAACACCTGGAAGACCACAGATCATCAGAAAATTTAAAGTGGGTAACTGCAGAATCCTGTATGAAGAAGAATACAGGGGCATCAGAATCCATGATGAAGAAGAAAAATTCACATCTGGCCAAGTCAAGAACACTATCGAGGAGGTAGGTTTATCAAACCACTGGTAACGCTCATAAAGAGAAAGGCCACAGTAGACATTGCCGGACAACTTTGTCAGATTCTTTGAACTGATGAAGCCAAAATTAACTTAGAATAAGATAAGAATGATTTGAAGAAAAAAGAAGAATGATAGGAACAAATGATAATCCAAAGCATATCACATCATCTGTTAAACATGGTTGAGGCAGTGTTATATCATAAGTGTGTATTGCAGCCAATAGAACTAGGTCACTGGAGTTTACTGAAGACCTGACTGCTGATACAAGTGGCAGAAGAATTCTAAAGTGTGTAGAACTATACTCTCTGCTCAGATTCAGCCAAATGCTGCGAAGTGATAGGATGTCACTTCATACTGCAGATGGATAATGACCCAAAGCATACAGTAAAAGGTACACAAGGCAAAGAAATAGGAGGTACTTCACTGGCCAAGTCTCAACCCAATAGAGGATGCTTTTCACTTACTGAAAACAAGGACTGAAGGTAAAAAAAGACCCACAAACAAGCCTTAAGACTTGACCAAGCATCCTGAGGGAGGAACCTTAACACTTCATGTCCATAGATTCCAGACTTCAGGCAGGTCATTGACTACGACTGATTTTTATCCAAGTATTAATGTCAATTCTTGAGTTTGTAATTATGTTAGTTTGTTCTACTTTGTTCCATTTGTGAGCCCCGCAAAATGGATGTGTGTGTGTATGAAAAAGGCTGTAATTGATGAATGGTTAATGCCACCCTTTTGTCAAACGCCTTAAATTAAAGCTGAAAGTCTTGACTTCCCTTCCATCGTGAGTGTTTCATTACAAATTCAATGTGCTGGTGTACAGAGGCCAAATGTCAAGAAAACTTATTTTGTCCAAAACTGACTATATATGTAATATCTGTGACAACTCCTTAAAATGTAACCTCTTTAAGGTCAATTTATATACATTTATTCGAAAGGTTTGCAAAAAGCAAAACTGTGTTAAAAGGATTTTTTTTCCCCATAACATTTATTTTGTATTAGAAAATGTCAGGGTTTGTATATAGAGATCCTTATGTGGGTCCATATGTTGTTGTTGGTCTTTTGGGCTGCTCCCGGCAAGGAGTCGCCACAGTGGAATATCCAGTCCGCACAACAACTTGGCACAGGTTTTACGCCGGATGTCCTTCCTAACGCAGCCCTCCCATTTTATCCGGGCTTGGGACCGGCATCCAGTGGCTGGGGGGGTTTGGGCACTGGCTGTATTAAACTAAGCAAATTCCACCCTAAATATGTACTTAATGTAGCATTGCTGACTTTGACAGACAGAATAAACACATTGGGAGAGTTTTGATGTGGTATTAAATAGCTGTTTTCATATAACAGTAGCTTTACCATTTACTACGTCTTACTTTATGGCTCATATATATCCACCTTACAGTGTTACCTCCTACAGAGATCATGTGGAAGATGTACTTCACTCAATTAACCAACAGAGGGGGCTATACTCACATTCAACCCTGTATTTCTCCATCTCCTGCACCTCAGCAATGCTCTCTCTCAGATCACTGACAAAGCGTGTGCGGTCCGGCTGACTTGGTGCATTGAACACAATCAGCACCTTACGTTCACCGCCTGGGATTGCTGATGTTAGCCTGACGCCATGAGGGTAGTCTAAGAAAGAAATAAAGCAGAATAAAAACATTCTCAGCTATGCTTAATTTTAAACGTTGTATGGAAACACACAAAAACTAAAAAAAAAAATGCAGATATGCAAATCTTACAGGAGTTTTGAAACATGTGGACTTGCATCTCCACCAGAGGGAATGACTGCCGGAAACTGTATGTCACAGATGTTTTCTTCTTCTGGAAGATCTTTGTTACCTATCAGATGATGAATATATAAATAAGGTCTAGCCTTTATATGTGAAAAACTAATGGGTTGGCTGTTTTTGAGAAGCGTACCACCAACAGGTCGTTGAAGAGGAACACCTCTCTCTGGTGAACACCAGTGCGCTGTGGTCGGTTGGGGTCGGGCACCTCATAAAGCTGGCAGCAGCACACCAGCCTGCGGTGGGGAAGAGACAGGACCTGCAGAACGAGTAGAGTATAACAAGTTCAGCAACATTAACTTTGACAGTGCATCTCCAGCAGAAACTGGAAACTAGAATGCATTTACAATAAATCATAAAAAAAGAATGAAATATATACGCACTGGTTTCTTGCCCACGATGACTCTTTCCACAGCCTGGACCTGGGAGACATGGTCATCATTGGTCCTCAGTTCCCACTTCTGAATGCGCTGGTAGATCCCCACCAATAGGTCACGTGGGATATCCTGTCCATTGTCTACTCCTGAAGTACATGGGACACTTACCATTAGAACTGTCCATGAACATTTATTATTAAGCATTTTTTATACTGACTACAAATCTTGGGTTGTTTTTGGACTATGCTTTATCTATTAATTTTAATATAGCTGAAATAATCTGATATGATTCACAAGCAGCACATTATGGACTAAAAGCAGTCTGTACTACACGCATATGCAAATATGACAAAAATGTCACCTCTCAGGTTCTTAATAAAATCATCCAACTTCATCTTCCTGTCTGGTTTGACGCTCGGGCTGTACATGTCTGTGTTGAGGAGGATGATGGCAAAAGCCAGGATGAAGATAGTGTCAGGATTCTGGAACTGTCGCACCAGTGCAGGGTTACACACACAGTATCTCTGACTGAGGGGGAAAAGAAAAGCATGGAAACAAATTTAAAAAAGATTTGAAACAAACAAAGATTTTTAAATACTTTACAGTCTTACACTCAAGCACTAATACTGTAGTTCTTACTTATCGATGCAAAACAGATAGTGAAAAAGAAAAAAAAAAAGACCTGAAAGCCTCAATAAGTCGTTCCACTTTTTGGGCCTCTCCTTGCACTTTGATCTGAGCTTGAAATTTCCGTAGAGCATCATCTAGATCCATTCCGGAAAAGTCCATCTCATCAACCACACAGCTGAAATATGGATAAACAACATGGATAAATTTTTATAGCCATTTATTTTGTATTTCCTGCATGCTTTTTTTAAATAAGTCTTGATGTAAACTATTAAAAATTATTAACAATGTTTGTTGACTGACTGAATAGAATGTAAACCTCAGTGTTCTTTAAGGTCTTTAGCTTTATTTCTTCATAATTATGTTATTGGAGAACTTTTGCAGAACATTTACTGACTCGAGTACATCCTTGTTGAACTGCTTCTGTCGGTTGCCCAAGAACTCCCCAATCATCTGTCGGCTTAGGCCTTTCCTCTCTAGAATAAAACGGGCAATGCCAACAGGCGTGTCTGACACAAAGCCTCGCTCGATCAGGTATTGAATGCCCTTCTCTGGTTTCCTGTAGTTAAGAGAGATACAGTTCAATGTACCAAGAGGAAGAAGAAGAAATATTGCATTTGTTCAGATAGTAGTATGTACAGTATGTGGTTAGTGGCCATAAAGAGTCTAATACATTGGCATATCGACTACTTACGCATTTAAACTATTTTCTCATAGTCATTTAACAAAGAAACTTATTGTAGGGTTAAGTATGTATATATATATAACTCATTATTTCCTTGAAATAATATTATCATTTAGGATATTGCATTTAAAAGCTTATTAATTTTGCCTCTAATAACAATCCTGAAAAAGTTTAATTCTGGCAATTCACTTTGTTGAATTGAAATCCCTGAAAAATCCCATAGTTCTGTACATTGTGCTCACTTGTTGAAAAGGTTGAGTCCAATTCGATACTGCCTTCTCTGTGCCACATCATTGTTGAAAGCAGGAGAGTCCCAACTGTGGCGGCTTTCCCTCTGGTATGTCTGCTTGCCCAGAGGCGGCAGTGGTTCCCGCAGGCTGTCCCTGGACGACGAGCCAGAGCTGCAGTTAATGGTCTCGTTGGAGTTTGTGGTGGAGTTTAGAGAGTCATTATCACCATCTGAGCAACACTGCTGATCCAAGCCTCCGGAGGGCAGTGCGGAAGAAGATGACGAGAGTGGAGTAGTGGGGGGCTGCTGGGGGGAGGAGGAAGATGATGGAGTGTCAGGATACTGGTGATGATGATGGTGGTGATGATGGTGGTGGTGGTGCGTCACATGTTGCGGGACGTGCGGTGGTGTTGGGCGACTGGCTGGACGAGTTTGGCCTTGCGCTTTGGCATTGGGATTGTGCTTTAGTGTGCCCTGAGGGGAACCCCCACTTGAGTCCTGCTCATACACCAGCTGCCGGCCTAGGGAACCCCTGTCTGAACGGTCACTCATATCCACCGAACTGTCACTGGGTGGCTCTATTGTGAGCAGAGGCAAATGTGCCCCTCGGAGGCGATAATCTCTGCACTCTGTACACGGCGTGCTGCGCCTGCTATTGCTGCTGCCACCTCCCTCGGTATCCCTGCTGTCCTCTCGGCCACTAACCCCGCTGGTCATACCCCCCCAGAATTCGGTGTCTGTGCTGCTTGGTGCCCGGTCCAATGACAGGGGTGATGAGGGCAAACCATCATCCATGTAGAGTGTGACATCACTGTATGATGTAGCCGTGCTATCCTCATGCATGCTCAGACCACCTCCTGTGCTGCCTCGCTCCCGCTCAGCCAGGCCCCGACGGAGAGACGGGTGACTGTTGCTGCTCCAGATGCACTCACCAAAGTCGTCTACAGCACCACTTTCTCCAAGGCCATCCTGGGAGTCGTCTCTACCTGGACGGCATGCTAGTGCATCATCGATGGAATCAGCCAGAGACTTCACCTAAAGTTTAAACAACAATGCATCAACTGTATGAGTTAGGATCGTTGAAGGTTTATCATGCCAGATATATGAAGGTCAACTCTGAAAGCCTATGTTAAATTTATTCTTTATGCTCCAACCAGAGCAGTTAAACTATACCACAACTCGGTTTGCTGAAGTTTATTACTGCTAGATGGTGTACCTTCACCTGTTTAGAGAAGGAATCCTCTAAATGAGTATATTCTGTTTGTGCAGGTGATTCAGGCTCCAGGTCGGGTGAATGTGGGGGGCCCATGCCAGGGCTGTGGCAGGACTGGGGCTGAGGCTGTGGCTGGCGGTCGTCAAATGAGTACTGCATACGCATGTTGGACAGGATGATGCGCCGTGTCATGCGGCTTTCGGAAGCTGAGCTGCGCAGGCGCTCAAAGTTCTTGTTCATGCGATACTGCCGGAAGGCAGTTTGAATGGTCCGTGCTGCTCGTCTGCTTAGAAAGTAGCCACCGTATTTCCTCTCCAGCATCTCCACCTGGAAAATGCGATAAGGGTTTTTCAATTCTACGTTAATCAAAACTACAAAAGATCAACTTGTCTTGAAAAGCCCATGGTGCTGTACAAGAGGTCACACATTTTATGTCTAGCTGATTCTGGAATGATAATATGATCTTAAAAATAGTGAAGAAGGTCTGGAGAAGAATCTGAAAAATGACTGTGAACTAGCATGTTTTTTTGCATTGCATTGCATTCTCACCACAGTTTATCAGAACCTCATTGATGATGGTAAAAGATGCACCACTGACCACCATGATGGTATTAAACAACAGATGACATCATGACTGTACCTTCTTGTCCTGGAGGTCAGTTGAAAGCTCATAGCTGTCAGACAGAGCTTTGCACCTCTTGTTCTCCTCTTCCTCCTGTTTGCGCAAGGCCAGACTAGCCGGCTGGTTACGGGTGCGTTGAGCCCAGGTGAGGCAAGCTGGGCTTGGGGGGCCCACAATTGGCCCCCGGGAGCCTGGAGGGCCACAGCTTCCTTCCCGGTAGCAGTCAGAGCGATGTTGATAAGTGGATTTACTGCTGTCTGAGAAGGGGTTTGACTCCGAAGCTCGAGTCTCGTCATCAACACTGCAATTGTTGAAAGATAAAGAATACAATAGGAGATTTAAATTGTGCAGCGGCATAAAGACATGATAAAAATCACCAGCTCAGGCAATTCAGCACACCAATATAATTTAAACACAACATTGCCATTTCAGAAGTAGACAATCAGACACCGCCAAGAGCTGTTAGCTTAGCGATGAACACCTGTTACTGCCCTAGAAATACTTCGTATTCTGTGTTCAACAATTTTAATTGTCATGATGCTTGTCAATACTATATTAATTTTATAAACAAGAACACGACTGTATTATTTTATTTGTGGTCTAACCTTATTCTTCTTTGCCATAAATTGAATAGAAACTCAATTCAATTTGAGTTTGCCATAAAATTGCTCTGAACACAGACTCACTTGTGGGCTTCATCCCCCCGGAGCATGTCTTCTTTCCTGCTGGGTAACACCGATGGATTCATAAGTACAAACAGTCATAAACACACAACACAAAATCACGCTCGCTATCCGGTTAATTCATTAACAACTCCCTTACATACCACACAACTTATGACACAATTATGACTCACAGAGTCCTCTTATCTAGGAATAATGTGTGTGTGTAGGCAGTCACTGTTTCTCCAGTGCCACTGCCCATGTCAGGTTTGCAACAGGAAATGTTGCAGCATGTGACCGCAGGGAGTGACACATATTTCCAGCAATGTGGATCCAAAAGCCTGATCAAGCCTGTGTCGTACAGTAAATGTGCTTCTCTTTAAACTACACTAGTTCATGTCCAGTGCTGGATTATGTACTGTATCTTATCTCTCCAATACATTCATACAAATAATATCCAAACACACAATTCAATATCACTTAGCCACAAGGATTTAACACCAAAACAGGAAGACAATGACAGTAAACAACTGTGTGTTACTCCAGGAAGGCTTACAACATCCTCGCAGTCCAAAAGGAAGTAATACATTACAGTTACAGTAGATACATTAACTTGTTCCACAGTCATAGACAGACCAGCTCACATACAAACACACACGCATACACACACACACGCGCGTCCATTTAGTGAGCAAGCACTGGACTTCCCTTGGAGAAATCCCGTGTTCAATAATCCACCGAGGCTCTATGAGTTTGTGACTTTGGATCCACTTGGTTGTTATGAAGAAAGTCAGGAGGTCACCACCACCACCTGGTCACATGTCCATGTACCTCCCTTCCTCCCTCCTTCCTTGCTTCCTTCGAACTATTCCAAATACATGAAATGCACTGGAGAAATGTGCCTGCATAAATGTCCTGTTCAATAAGTGGTATGTAGACCTGTGTACGATCCGGTCTTATTACAGAGGAAACTTTTACCAGCATACTGTACAAAGTAGATTAAGTAATGTATGTGAAAATAGAAGAAAGAGTTATTACAGGAAGTTATTGGAATATTTGGAGCAGTGGGTACAGTATGTAATAAACTTATAATCATTCTGTGGAAATGTTTTTTTTTTTGCCCATGTTCTGTTTGCCTTTTCTGTGTTTACATGTCCTGAGTCCATGTGGCTTCCTGTGTTTGTGAGGTGTTAACCGGAGAGAGAGAGAGAGAGAGAGAGAGAGAGAAAGCGGCTGGCAGGAAGAGTGACTGGCTGTTCCAGCCGTGGCCGCCTGGCTGAAATTTAACATGTACTGTGTAAATATAAATATAAATCTCCATTGGTGGTGAACGGTTGATCTTTCTTTTAGCGTGCTGCATACAATGTAGGGAGGAATTCAACAAATTTTTGGAGAACATGTTTAACAAGCTAAGCCTGTTAAATAATATTTTTTGCTGAAGTTACACACATCATTTCAATCCACACGTCCACTTGCCATCGTTATAATGGAATAATATTCATAAGAGGCCTTACACAGGGCTTCTGAGGGGGTCAGAAGACCTTCCCGTTGGGTGATAGTGTGGGATTATTAATTAGTAAACTAAATAGAAACTAAACAAAAATGAGAACAAAACACGAATAGAGCTCCGCTGTCTCCTCGAGATAAAATGGGGCTCTGGAAACTAAAAATAAAATGGGACCTTCGCCCTTACCGAGGATTTATGTGTGTTACTTCTGTGCTTTCAACACCAACTCTGTCTCTCTTTCTCGCCGGCGTCTTAAGTTAACTGAGGCTGGGTGTGTTTGTCGTTGGCCCTGATACCTTTACCGATGCTACCTAAATGATTAAACAAAGCGCATGTCCGCATTCATCGTCATTACGGCAGTGTCGCCTAGCAACCACGCGTCAAGGTAATCGCGCATCTGCCTGTTCGGAACAGTGCAGGATGTTTACTCGCAGCTTTGGCTCTCCTCTACTCTTTTATACTTTTAGATTTGTTAATATATAGTGGAACCTCGACATACGAATGCCCTCTCTTACAAATGTTTGCTTTAAGAATTGAAATTTCGCAAGAAATTTACATCGGCATACGAAGCATTTTCAGCATTCAAGCAAACGAATCAAACCAAACCAAAGGTTGGCTAAGTTGCGTGTACATTCGGGAGCTGTTCTAAAACACATGTCAGTGGAAAGCCAAACAAAGCGAGTTTAATAATTTAAAGTTTTTTTTAAGTCAGTTTTAAAATAGTCAACCCACAATGCCAACATTGCATGCGTTCAAAAGCTACGTGTTTTTTTTTTCTTTTTTGTAATATTGGTAATATGTTTTTGTGGCTGGAACGGGATATCTGCATTCACATTATTTCTTATGGGAAAACCGTATCCTAAGATGAATTTTCGCCTCCAGGACAAATTCAATTCGTATCCTGAGGTTCCGTGTATTCAGAAAAATATATAACATACAGTTCACTTTGCACACTGTGTAATTTATATACTTCATATATTTCTATTTTTATTATATTTTACTATCTTTTTTGTAAATATGCAAATTTGTACATTGAATCACAATTTTTTTTATTTTAGATTTTTATTTATTGATTTTTTTTTTATTTGAAAGTCTATCTGTAGTTTAATTGTATTCTTCTAGTGCAATTTTCCTTTATTGCAGTAAAATCCTTTTATTTTCCTTTTATATTCACTCTTTACTTTCGAGGTCATAGACAGTCATGTAAGCATTTCACTGCATATCATACTGTGTATGGTTGTGTACATGACAAATAAATTTTAATTTGAACTGTCTCCACTGAAGGAAAAAAATATAATACTGTAATTAACATGACCTGTATTGTAATCATCAATGACATTCAATATCTATTTTGTACAGTAATGTTATTACATATTTTTTAATTGGTTTTTGAACTTTTATGATTTTGGTTTCCCACATCACCCAGAATGTTGCTCAACTACCTGCTGATACTGGTTTACAGGACTACTTTCTCTACCTAAAGAGAGCAATGCAGTATTGCATTCATCCTTTACCAGACCCTGACTTCCTCATTGGTAAACTCAAACTGATCAGTTCCCAAAGCTTCAAATGTGATTCTATATTGCTAACACATTGGGGAGCCTCTGATGTTCCTGGCCACAGCTGCATTGCTTTCAGGAACTCAAGGCACTCAAGAAATACAATATGTGACCATTTTGACCTTGTGGGGGTGTTTAAAGAAATTACAAAAACTAAAAAAGCAAAAAAAGATTCCTTTTGGTTGCTGCAGGGCTGAGGATAGATATACTGTAAGTATAGGCGTAGATTTATTTAGCTACATTAAAACACAAATCAGTAGAAATTCTTCAAAAAGATTAGATGCAGGTGTGTGTGTGTGTGTGTGTGTGTGTGTGTGTGTCCACGACATATTTTATCTTCACCATTACCTGTTTTAGTCCTCTGCTCCTACCACACACACTCCCTGACCACCCACCCACAAGCACACACACACACACACACACACACACAGGAAAGAAGGAATCTGAGTTGCTTAGAGACAGTTGCTGTGAGACCAGTGTGGGAGGATAGACAGTCCTTCGAGAAAGAGAAAGGATGGAGTTGCTATGGTTACTAGGGTTTTGAACAGAGAGTGTATTCCGAGTTGTGAAAATGATTTACAGTGTTACATTGGGCAGCAGACTACTAATATAACAAATAATACAGTTGCACACTCAAGTCGCAACGAGAGCCATGCACCACCATGATTTCTGTGGTGTAATTGTATGGACAATAAACAAGTATAAACAAAACAGCATGATGCTGCATTATGTAATAGCTCTGCGTATTACCCATGCGGTAGTTCTGGAGCTGTAAATTGAATCCCATATAAATATCTTATATTTAATATACTTTTTGGATAAAGGATAAAAAAAAAGAATCCAAAATTAAACCTCTTCCTTTCCTACACAAAAGTGCTAAGAGGATTTGGAGGCAAAGCAGCTGTGTTAGGGGTACTGTAGGAGGAATACTGCCTTCAGACTGAAGAAAAATCGGGCCAAACCAATCTTCAGAACTGATTAAACCGTCTGTAGTTGTGACTTGAGAACGCCACATTCTTCTGGCTGGACTCCATGAAAGACTTTATAAAGCCTCAGGCTACACTGCATAATGGATGACAGAACAATTACCAGTGAACAGGTAAAAAAAGGCCTGTTCTGTCCCAATATTTGGAGATACCAATATTAGATTTTTTTTTTTTATGGAATATTGCTTCAAATCTGAAATTTAACATATGTGAGAATACAAAATATTGGATGATCCCGTAGCCATACTCATATACACAAGGTTTATTCAAGTCAAATCTGGCCTTGTGATGAAATTTCTTTTAAATGAAGCCATAAAACCATTTGACAAAAGACCTACAAGCACAATACGATGATGACACTATTAGTGTAAACATTTTAAAGAAGGCCGTGTGTGCAGTTGAATGAAGTAAATCCTATTTGAGGTGGCTCAGAACCAACTGCAGTCATTAACGTGGTAAACCTTATACTTGAAAATCGATGGATACTTGAGACGCATTCTGTCTGCAGGAACTGTACACACAATAACTCACCAACACCATTTGCATGTTACAGGAACTCGTACAGTCCCAACCTCGCTCCAAGCCATTTCCACATGTTTGGACCATTGATGGAGTTCCTGGGAGGCCTGCATTCCAAATGTTAAGCAGGCAGTCTGATCATAGCTCTGGCAAACTGAGAAAACTTTTACTACCTTGATGGTATCCAAGTACTGGTGAAACACTGGGATACATGCATTTGTGGAGCAGGGGATTATATAGAGAAATAAAAAACTGTGTTCTGTTATTCTGCACAATCAGAAGTCCTGGTTTGACTTGAACGTGGCTCATGTTTCATTATAAGACGGCTAAACTAGTCAACAACAGGGCCTCTATCTTTATAACCAAAGATGTTCATGTATTTTTGTTTCAAATGTTGGTAACGCTACATTGTGTTTTGCCAGGATTGTACACAGACTTCTATGTTCCGTGCGACCTTGGAAAATCATTTGCAAACTGATGACAGATAAGCAAAAGCACAAGTATAAACTAAAGAGTTTATTTTTAGATCATTGATTTGATCCGTTTCCTGTTTGTAAACATGTTCATGCTTGCATGCCGCCTGCAAAGGGCAACCATTTCTACAGAAAGTCAAACTCTTTTCTGGTTGATTATGATTTTTCACAATGTTTACCACCTAAATACTCCAGGCAGGCTACACTTTTGTTTGCAGAAGTAAGCAAGGTTAAAGAACACTTGTAGAGAGGCCTTGGACCATTCATCCATACAGAACTCTTTTATATCCTTGGCCTTTCGACTGCCCTCTTCACTTCACAATGCAGCTGCTTACCAGAAATTAAATACAGTGAAACCTCGGATTACGAGTAACGCGGTTTACGAGTGTTCCGCAAGACGATCAAAGTTTTTTTTTGTTTTTTTGAAAAACGAGCATTGTCTTGGTTTACGAGCACCGAGTATTATGTATCACGCATGCGCTTCTTGATTTGACGCCGAGCGTCACGTGATCACAACTGAGCCAACGGTTTTTCTCTCTCT
>JAQMYL010000039.1:24621985-24637933 GCA_030014365.1 Clarias pachynema
TATATAAAAAAAAATTTCTTTTCTTTTAATTTTTTCATAAAGTCAAAAGGCTTCGTGGTCCGGATGGACGCATCTCGCGGTCCCGATTCGGACCAGAGTCCGCCAGTTGGCGACCCCTGTGCTAGACTGTATGCTGAATGACGGAAAGCTGTCGATCCTCACCAAGTATTTTCTGTAATTTAAAGAATCAATTTAAATCCCACCCAATATCACACACTATTTTGGTAATTTATTGTGTTGTACAGATCTCTATAAGCATAGCGGAAATAATCTCGTCTGCTCGTGAAATTCTGCACATTATTGCAATTTATGTTGTAATGCACCAGATTTGATCCGTAACAATCTCTCCCTTCAGTTCGGCAGGAATGTGAACCGCACATTAATTGCAACGTTCACAATAGTTAGAATAGCTGTTTTTGCATGCATACAATTTATTTATTTATTTTTGCTCACTCAAACTCTGTCACATGTGCTCGCTATGAGCTCCTCAGGGTTGCCAGATTACACTGACAAAATCACACTAGGCAGTGTTGAAAAAACCCATGTTTACAACACAAAGGTCAAATAATATAATTACTAAATCTCATACTGTAGTTTGATCTTTTATGCACATACTGTATTGACTAAAATTTACCTAATTGTTTATAAGCTACCCAAAACACATTATTCCTGCCCAAGATAAAAAGTAGCCAGGATACCAAAGAGAAATCCCAAATGGCAAGAAGACTGGAACAAAGTAAACTCTGATTGGCTGTTTCAGCTTGGAAAGGAATGAGATTTAAGACTCTGATTGGCTGGTTTTGGGGCACATTTTTCATGCTGTGCCAAGCTGAATGACAGTGTACAGTAGACACAGGCTCTACTTTCATTCATTTCTGTTCAAAGATAATTGGGTGGTACAGTAAAATAGAAAAGTCAGTAAAAATAAGAATCATCACATCTCATATCATCATGCCTCGATATTGCACTTTAATTTAACCACTGGGTGCATACAAGCATTGTGTGTTGTTTCATTGAAGACCATGGGAAAAGTGAGGTGTTATTTAAATTCTACCCATAGAAAAAATGGAAAGCATGATTATATTTGTTGTATTTCTTGTATATTTGTTGTTACCTTTTTTTTTGCTGACCTGTAAAAAAGGCCTGATCTCAAGTAGAAAAGGTGATCCAGTCCAAACCCTTGCAGTAGATTAATAAAAATCTAGAATACACACAATGAATAAACCCATTAGGAAGGCGTATGGAGTAGGGCACTTTTTAGGGCACATGGTTACATAAACTTCCTATAGTCTAAATTACCTATGGGACATTGAAAAAATGTTCTTATGGCAATGTGAGACTGCCATTAATCAAACTGCCACTACATACATCTCATTGTAAAGATGATAGAAGAGAAAGAATAAAGTCAAGATCGTATATACAGTACAAAATAGTGACACTCAAATAAAGAAGTATCATAATTAGGCCAGAAATGAATGTTATGAATGTTGGTCTTCAGATTATGAGATCATAAAATGAACCTCAAAAATTTTGTATAATGAGGTAAATGAGGCGAGATACGCAACAGAAGAAGGATCAATCATGTGGCAGGGGAGCGTCTTTGATGCCAGCTGAGGATTCTGGCAGATGGTATTGGCACAACTTACTAATAGTATAGGTGGTCTAGTCACCTACTGTGCAGAAATGATGACAATGAATTATGAGTAGATGCAGTACTATACAAAACTCATAGACTGTGTTATTAATATGTTTTTTTGCCTTATATGTTTAACTTGAGTCTACTGCATTACTGCAGTAGAAAATAAAAAAAAAAAGATAACCAAACAATTTTTAATCCCAATTTTTTTTTATCCAAATGTTTTTGTTTCTGAACAAGCAAAATATAAGGACTACCTCAGCATAAGAGCCAGGAGGGAGTAATAGAGAAGGAGAGAGAGAGGGAGAGAGAGAGAGAGAGAGATGCCTGGTGTGCCGGAATGGGCCTGCTGTGGATCCTGTGTCATCAGCAGCAGTTTAAAGCAAACCACAGGTCAATAATTAGCACTGTTGGCCTTACCATGACCTTCTTCTGATGAGCTAACAGAAGGACAATGATACTACAAGAGAAAAAGACGTGAGAGAGGAAGAAAAGTGACAGAGAGAGAAGAGAGCAGGAAAGATGTAGGGATTAAAGTCAAGGCAGAAAAGTCAGGAGCGAAAACAAAGCTGGAACGGTATATGTGGGGGTGGAAAAGAGAGAGACCTCTTCCCAGCATGCTCCACTCTAAAAGTGAAACGGTGGGACACAGGCTGATTCTCCATCTGTTATCTGCAGCGTCAGTGAGATGGAAAGAGAGGAAGGGTTCAGGTAGAGAAAAAAAATTGACTCTAATAATAGACAGACGGCATGAGAGACGAATAGAGAGATGAATAAAGAGAATGGTTGAATTTTACTAAAAAATTTAATGGAAATTTTTGGTGCAACAAACTCATTGGTGAGCTGTGATAATGATATTTGTTACATTTTCCTCCACATTTCCCAGGAGCAAAAAAATTAAATTACAGGGGGGAAAAAGAGCAGGAAGATGTTAAGTATGAAATGCTGCTTGCTGCAAGGCATGGAAAGCAGACTAAAGAAGATGCTCTTAAAATAACTCTGCTCTGCTAGACACAAAGATACTTGCCTATGCATAGAATCATCCAAATCTGATCCCTACAACTACAAGGTTCATGTTTTATATGTAGTTCAGTTTTTAAATATGTATTATAAGGTATATATTTTATAAAAACGAGTGCTGTCATGTCTCTTTTTTTTGTATTTTTTTTCAGTCTTATGCAATACCTTGTTTTGTTAATAACAGTGAATGATTAATTGAAAATGATTACAGACACGTATAAAATGCACATATAAACAGAGATATGATCTCTGTACTACTGAACCAGCTCCACACATTTGACACCTACATAAAGAACTATTAAGTGTTACTTACTAATGACTAACATGCCTCGTGGGAGTACGAGGAAGAGAGGAGGGGGTGAACACGTGTAATAATGTATGTGTAATGAGCATGACGCACAGAGGTGTGAATGAATATTAATCAGAATTTTACGTCGCCGTCTTTGAATGTAAAAGCGATGATAACCGGTGTCTGTATGTATATATGTATTTATAAATAGATACACCAATCAGCCACAGCATTAAAACCACCTGCCTAATATTGTGTAACTCCCCCTTGTGTGGTACGTGCTTGGAAATCTGACACTATTAGCATTAGATTATTTATAAGTTATTAGGTAGGACCTCCATGGATCAGACTTGTTCGTTCAGATGCTCGATCAGATTAAGATCTGGGGAATCTGGATGCCAAATCAACACACTGAACTCTTTGCCATGTTCCTCAAACCATTCCTGTACATTTCTTTTTGCAGTGTGGCATCCTGACTGTGTGGTCACTGTCATTAACGAATACCATTCCTATGAATGTAACAATGTATACAATTAACGTCCACATGACAAGACGCAAAACATCTTTCTATTATAGCTAGCATTAACCTTTTCAGCAGTCTGTGACCTGATGCGCTAGTCTTAACTTTCCCACACATGTCAATAAACCTTGGGTACCCATGACCCTGCATACTGTGAACACCCTGGTTTAATCAGAAGACCTGATCTGACCCAGTCATCTAGGCATCACAATCACAATGTAATAGTCATTTAGATGATGGCGCTTGAACGCTTTTCCTGCTTCCAACAGAAAGAACTAACAGTTCATTTGCTGCTTAATATATCCCACCCCTTGACAGGTGCCACTGTAATGAGATAATCAACATTATACATGTCACCTGTCATCAGTCACACAATTATATAATTATGGGGCTAATATATATAATTATGGGGCTAATGACAGGTAATAATATATAATAAATAATAGATATATACACAGCCCTGGAAAAAAATAAGAGACCACTGCAAACTCCAGAAAACTTCTGGAATGTCATAACGAGGAAGATGGATGGTCACAAACCATCATGTCAAGCTGTGCTGTTTGCTTTTTTTTTTCAAAAAGAGTGGTACCCAACAGCAAAAACTGGCGAAGAGCATGCCAAAACGCATGAAAGCTGTAGTTGCAAATCGGATTGGCAAAGCAGTAACACAATTTGTTCACAAATTATTCGCATTTGGTTTTATTTGAGCTACTAAAGATCTGCAAATACTGCATGTTCTTGGGTTATTTTGATGTGTTGTGATGTTTGTCATTTCCTTTAAATATACTGTACACTCTAAATACCAATAGCAATATTTTGAATTTAGGAGAAATATTGTCTGCAGTTCACAAAAAAATTAAACAAAACTGTTCATCTCACCAATACTAAAAAAACAAGAAACTGATTACGTTGCAGTAATTATGCTGTATATCAGGTAGCAACACCCTGGTTGGTATACCAGTCCATCGCACGGCACCATGCACAAAAGGAATCAGAAACCCAAAATACACAGAAACTGTGCAAAAACAGTAAACCCAAGCTCAGGATCAAACAGGGGACTCTGAAACTATGATGAGGCAGTGAAACCCGCTGCGCCACCATGCCACCTAATATGTTTACAAGGATTTTCCCATGTTTTGTTTAGTGAAGATAAATAATTGCCTTACAATTCTGAAATGCCTATTTGTATACAGAAAGTTTGTTTATTGCTGTATGGTATATACTAAACTAATCAATAATAGTATACTATATGACTGAACGATTCCCTGCTAATTTAACTTTTACAATAACCCCCCACTCATCTGGGAAAGTTTTTCATAAGATAATGGAACATGCTTACAGGGATTTGCTCATTTAGCCAGATATACTATACAGTACACATAATCAGCACTCAGTCAGCGTTCAAGTTCATCCCAAAGGCAGTGAGTGGGGTTGAGGTCAGGGTTCTGTCGAGATTTTACAGACCAACCTTCCCAAACCATGACCTCATGCTGGAACACATTTGGAGTACTTAGGTTTGGTGAAACGATATAATACTGTAATAATGCTACCGGATACAAAGACAATTATGAGGTTTAGATTTTGTGGCAACAGAAGGCACACAGGTATTTCATGAACAGGTCACAAACACAAGTCTACGACGTCATTCAATCACCTTTATCTCTGACTTTATTATGTTTTTCTTTGATTAGTGTGTCCCAGTTCATGTGTAAAAATTATTCCCCATGATACCAGAACCACTCTTTCACAATTTGAGTCCTGAAATATGCCTGTGCCATCAGGAAAAAAAAACTCCACAGAAGTGATAACCTGGTCATTCAGTACATTCAGGTCATCAGCTGACTTTATTTTATTGCCACATAACTATGCCGAGCCTAGACCTGACAAATTGAAGCAACCTCAGGTCATTACACTGCCTCCAGAGGTTTGTGCCACTATCCATGATCCTTGACTATCCATTCCCTTCTTACCCCAACACACCCATCTTTGTTTGATGCAGTCAAATAATTTGACCCATCCGAAATGGTGACTTTTGTTTTTTTTGGAGCACAAAGGTTGCGTGACTCCAAAGGTCTTGTGGAAGTTGCTCTGGATAAGGGCACCTGCTAAATGCTGTAAATCTAATAAAAGTAAAAACGGTTTAAGCTCATATCCCATATAAAAAATGCAATAATCCATGCACATTGTATGATTTGAAGGTGATGATATTAAATGTACTTTTAGTTTAACCTTCTAATGCATAAATGCATAAATTTACAGTCACACACAGGAGTAGGATACATGTTTCAGAAAGTTTTTGCAAATGCTCAAACTAATGGTTTCCGTTTAAATCTGATTGTATACAGCTTGATAAATGAGACCAAACGTTTGTAATATTTTAATATCACAAGGATCTGCTGCTGATCACCGAGGCACACCTGGAGTGAAAGTTTATTTCGAAAGCCGAAATCTTTTAAAGTTTCCACTTAAAATGACTATTAGACGTGATAGATTGTCTATCTGACTTCTAGGCACTAATGAACGAAACAAAGAGAGTGAACCATGTTGAAGAATGAAGAAACTCTTGAGAGGAAAATGTGGGGCTGAGCTGCAGCTGGCTGCAATAAGAGCGCAAACATAATTATATGAGCTGAGAGGGTTGCTTACTGTGGCAAGCAGGAAGACACATGCTGAGGCTCATTCTCTCTAGCTGCTCCTTTCATTACAGCGAGTTTTCACCCAAGCACACAGAAAAGCATTGACAAACACTTTAACCTTTCAGTGTTTAAAACTGAACCTGATTTATTATTTTTTCCAAAGCAGGGAGACTTCTTTCTGACACTGGAAATGATTAATCAGGATAAGTGTCGGCATACAGTAGGACAAAATCTGCAAACATCAGTTATTTGTTATACTGCAGAGGCGCTGGAGTACACACCCCTCACACAAATACATTGTCATTAACCATTACATACATGCATAATTTATTCTGATTGTTTTCTTGACACCCACCCACGCAACCCCCCCCCCCCCCCACCACCACCACCCACACACACACACACATTTGTCTTAATAACTAAATCTAACCCTATCGTTAACCTCAATTACCAGAGTAAAACAGTTAGGCTCTTTTTGTTTATTTCTAATGTTTTTTTATTTTTTTTTGTGAAAAAGTGTCCTTGTGCCAACATTTGGTTCCCACCAAGATATAAAACCATGCTCACACACTCACACACAAATGCCTCACGACCCCGTACAACAAATCAGCATGCTCGTTTAGCACTCCCACGCAGCAAAGGCAGATATTCTCTTCCTGTAACGCTCCATGCTGCACACACTCACATTCACACACAAATAATAAGAGAACAGCCCACACAGTGGGTAGCTATACATCGAAGAAAAGCGTAGCCAAAGCTGGATTAGAGCCTTCAAATCTACTCACACTTTCATCTTATATGCAGTTGATTTAAATAGAGAAACAGTGGTCAGTTTTAACATTGTTGTACTGTGGTTGTACAGTTGTACTTTAGCTGGCAGATTTCCACTGACCAGTTCTTTCCTACCTTGCAACACCATAAAATGTCTGCTCCAGCTGCCATCATTGATAGAAGTTATTACATGCAACAAACCAGGCAGAGACTAAATAGCAATGATGTAATAAGAGCTACTTACTGTCTCCGTAGTGTAGATGTGCTGTTGGTTCCAGTGCTATCGTTCCTCTCCAGCCTTCCCCTCTCCTTCTCCACAGGAGCTGAACCACACGACAGGCCTCGGCTCAGCCGGGTGTGAGTGCGCCGAGCTGGGCCAGGAACCGTAGACGATGGTACGTTACTGTTGCTGTTTTGGTGGATACTGTTGGCGTTGTGGTTCGTCAAAGACGGCGGTCCGCTGGACTTTGCGTTCTGTTCATGATTGTGGTTCTGGGTGGAGCTCTCAGTTCCAGGCTTTCTGTCCAAGCGGAGGTCCTGGTTCTCCTGGTTGACCCGGTCGAGCTGCGTCTCAAGCTCTTCGATACGCCGCCGTTGCGTCTCCAGGAGCTTGGCCTGGTTCTCAATGATGTTATTGAGCTCCAGGAGGTACTCCACAGCCCGGCTGGGGCTGTCTGGGTTCGACTCCATGGCCCAGGCTTTGGTGACAGAGGCGTGTAGTTTTCAGTCCCCCCCCACTGAATTAGTCAAGTGGGGGGGTAATAATTGAAATAGTTATCAGTGGAAGAGCAAGATGGAGATTTCGATGGACTGAGTAGTAGAAACCGATTATGAATTTTCAACTTACAGTTCAGGTCATCGTCAGTAATGGTGCCTTAAGGCATATTGGGTAATAATATCAATAATAATTGGCAGATTTATTTGCACAGAGTCAATAGCGTGTTTCACATCTTCTCTCATGTACACTGTTTAGCAAATTCACAAAAATATACAAAGAAAAATTAAAATAAAGAGGAAAAAATATTTGTCCTCTTCAACATGGATATCCATTTAAGTCTGAAGAAGTAAGAAGGGCATGACTGTTGTTATAGCGACAAGCAAAATAATCAAGAAAAACTCAGTCCACCATTTTGAGCTTTGCTGCACTCAGAACAAAACACAAACAACGTGTCTGAATAAGCTCTGAGATTTTTTTTTAATAATAATAATAATAGTAACAAATATTAAAAAAAAAAAAAAAAAAAAACGATTTAAGGTTTTGAGAAGCTGTCAGTTCATATAAACAAGAAGAAAAAGTTTTTTTTTTTCTTATCACAAAAGTGTAATGTTGCGTAAACAATTCTATTCAATTCGATTGACAACAAAACAAACCTAATATATATATATATATTCAGTTTAGGTATTTGTTTTTAAGTATCCTGTTAACAAAACTGTCCATTTTGGGGGGAGGAAACAGTTTTAAAATGTTCTGCAGTCTACTTACAGTGCTTCATTCCTCCTCTTCACCCCATGGTTTAAGCGCGCGGGAGTGTGCGGCGCGCGCGAACAGAGCGCGAGCGTCTTACGGTTTAAACCCCCCCTGAATCCAGCGCGCGCTTCCCGCCCTTTTCTCTCTCTCTCTCTCTCTCTCTCTCGCTCAGGTAACTGAAATCATGATGGCACGCGCGCAGGTTTTGTCCAACATGTCGCCAAAATGTACGATGTGATTCCTTCCTCTTCTCCCTTTTTTAATTATAAAATGATTAAAAATAAAGACTGGAGACAGTTTGAATAAACGAGCGTCGGAATGACCAAAAGTTCAGTCGGTGAATCTTTACGCCAGAATCCGCTGTGTTATCAGTCACTCACCTTGACTCGCGCGCAGCTCTCACTCCTGGGTGGTTTTTGTTTGTTTGTTTGTTTGTTTTTTTACACCAAGCGAGAAGCAGGTCCTTGTTTCACACACACACTCACTGCGAAGAAGGGATGTGAGAAAAAAACGAAAGAAAGACAGAAAAAAAAAATCCCGCGACGCTAAAAACGCAGTTCCTCGGCGTCACGACTCGTGTGGCCACTTCACAGGTGCATCCTACCTACGCGCGCGCGCGTGCTCGAGCTTTCAGTGCTCCTGTTGGACAAGCTGCACATTTTCAGTGCTGGTGAAGTGGTGCATCGTCAAACACCTGACAACGACGAGAACACAGTTAATAAAATAAAGACAAAGAAGTCTCTCAGGTTCTGAAATCAATAAAATAAAATAAAGGAGTGAAACATATTCCTGTCACAGGCGTCCAGTTGTGTCATGGACAATGCTGACAATGAAGTGCATGCTCTCTCTTCCTCTCTCTCTCTCTCTATGCCTTCCTCCCACCCCACTCTTCTCTTTGGAGCATCATATACATTAACGTTTAAAGAAAACCTTCCCAAAGTCTCTCTCTCTCTCTCTCTCTCTCTCTCTCAGTTTTAGGACAACTCCACTCACACACTATGCACCAAAATATATATAAAAAAATTTGAGCAAGTAAGGTTTAGCTATTAATGTAAGATAGAAGCTGCTCTGCGATGAGCTGGCACCCTATCCAGGGTGTACCATACCTTGTGCCCTAAGTCTCCTGGGATAAGCTGCAGGGCCGTGCGACCCTGTACAGGATAAGCAGTATAGATGAACAAATGAACTTTTAAAAAATACATGTTTTTGAATACACTTTGTCCATCTGTCAGCAAGTCACCAACAAAAATGTATTAGGCAAAGCTGCGAGGCATGAATGCACCACTGTCCTCACTTCTTCATCAGAAGTGAATCTTCATCCTTGTAGGGCTGCTTTCAGGGGACTAAACAGGTGAAAGTCCGATGGAGCAAGATCAAGATTTTTTTTTTTTTTGAGGAGACTCAAAAAGTTTTTACTGAGTGTCATCATACAAGATCACAATGCCCTTGGATAGCAGTCCTCTGTGTTTTATCTGAAGTTTAGACTTCAGCTCTTCAATAAGCATCTCACTGTAATAAGCACTGTTGATTGTTGAAGCTTTTCCTGAAAATGTTCCAATACTGGCTCTTGAGAATCCCAGAAAACTGTAAGCATAAATTTTCCAGCTGACTTTTGAACTTTTTCTTGGTCAGTGATTGAGGACGTTTCCATTCCATACTCTGGCGTTTACTCGCAAGCTCATAGTAATGAATCCATGTCTCATCACTAGTAATGATTCACCAGTAATGATGCACTTTTTCTATACCGTTCATGAAGTCTTCGATATATAATGGCACCAGGTACAGTACACCACAGCACACTGCTATTTTTTATCACATGTGGGGCATCCATTTTTGCTTGCACCGCAGTTACAAATGAACTGATGTTCACACCTGACTGGGGAGACGGTAGCCTTAAACAGAAAGTGTTGATAAAATAGTGTAGCCAAGTTTTAGTATAACCAGAGTGCAGACAATTTTTGACTCTCCTTCGTCCATTATTAATAATTTGCTGACTTAGCTTTAGGCATTTTAGGCCTTCAGTGGTTAGTACTTTCACCTTGCACCTCCATGGTTGAGGTTTCGAATCTCTGGTTTTCCCTTTTTTTTTTTTGTTAAATAAATAATGACACTGTGAAAAAAGTTATTTGTTCTTATTCATCTTAAGTTTTACTTGCCTAATACTGAGACCCACTGATTGGTGTTTTGAAATTGCCCATAATTTGTGTGTGCTTGTGCCCTATGATGGGTTGGCATCCCATCTACTGTAAATCTCACCTTGTTCCTTTAGTTCCCTGAGGAGACTTCAAGACTCTTGTGAAACTACACGAGTTAAGTTGTAAAGAACTCACCTAGAGATAGAATACGAGGGTTGTTATCAACAGATCCTTCAACAGTATGAAGATGTTTTTCAGAAAGACCAGGTCGATTAAATAGTGACTCAGTTGATGTTTTACCATTTTATTTAAATTGAACTACTGTATATTTCTGTTAATGGTAGTAATGAGTATTTCAAGATTTGTTGCATTCGCTTTTATTGTGTCTGTATACACGCATAACGGTAAAGAAAAGGTCCACATGAATAATGTTGATAGTGAAATATCAGCGATTCTGGTGGTATTTATTGGCTAGTGTTGTATTCTTGTTAGATAGCAGTAGTGTGTTGTTCTGACATCAAAGAGACACATCTTTTTACAGTATAATAATTATTGCAAGAGATTGTGCGTGAAAGAAGAAAACAAATATCAAGCATAAGTGATAATAGTCAAGATTCACTGTTAGCTCCATAAACCAAAAAATAGAGCTTCTTGTCTTGCCTACTATTTCACCAAGTGATCAAATTAATGAGAAATCTAACGTTAAAGTTATGAAAACAGCAATTTCCGATGGAAAGGTCCAGAATGCAACACAGCTATAAAACATAGGGTAGCACAAGAGTCATGGAAGAGACTTGATAGTGTTAAAACTCTGGATGTTATCTGTTTCAGCCAGGTGAGGATGTGAAAGAAAAAGCTGGACAGACTAAAGCACTGCTTCATTGGTTGCTTAGGTCGAGAATAATTTCCTCTGTTGCTACCATCAGTAGTTTTCCACTCCATTACAAAATAAATGTTTGACACCACTGATTGGCTACGCTACATTCCCCCTAGGTGTGAATGCGTTTGTGTGTGTGTGTGTGTGTGTGTGTGTGTGTGTGTGTGTGTGTGTGTGTGTGTAGTTGTGAGTGTGTTTACGCTGCCCTGCAGTGGACTGGCATCCAATCCAGAATGTGTCCCCTGTGACATGCCCAGTGTTTCCTGGCATATGCTGAGGATCCAGCGTTAGAGCACGGACAGTAATCTGAGCTCAGGATTAAACCTTAGAACCCTGGAACTGTGGGGCGCAACACTACCCACTGTACTACTGCATTGTCCATCTCAAATAAATCAATCATGAAATCTAAACTAGGTCAGCAAACAGCACAGAAAAAATAAATGTGAGTAAACCCAAAGTATGTAACTTGCTGTGAAGAAACCATACAATTATTTTGCTATATTTAACAAACCACCCCACCCCTAACAGTTCTCCCTACTGGGGATTAAATAGGCCTGTTTAAAATAACAGAGCAATGATTACATCACCCTTTCTCCAACTTTTCTTGTGCAAGGTCCTGTTTTATTGGAAGTATGTTTTTTTTTCTATTAGCCAGAGATGGCTTAGAGCTGAGATATACAGTAATAGATGTTCATTAAAGTTAAAGTGACTGGTGCTTAGTGTGGCACAAAATGCAGTGGATCTTCAGATATGGCACTGATCATGGTGCTAGATGTTCAGCTATGGTAGTGCTCATAGTTCAGGTAAGAAAATATGGACTATTTTAAGAGAAAAGAGAAATACATGGGGGGCCATTTTCACCTGCTGAAGGTCATTTGCTGCTCAGCAAGATGTGTTTTCATCCAACTGCGTAGATAACAGAGGGAGAGAATAACCCATACATGCTGCACTAACAAACCAAAATATGATATTTTTTATAACCATAATAACCAATCATAACCATAATATGAATAATTTGAACCTATGTATCATTAAAACCTTTACGGTGGCATTTTTTGGCCAAATTTGTTTGATTACTTGGATAATTAGATAAAAACCAAGGTTTTTCTTTAGGAGTTAAATCTATATGTTCCCTCTAATCTTGGATATAAAAGCTAATAAATGTTTTGCTTACTGCCTATTTATTTTTTTCATTTTGATAAGCGTATGCAAAGTCAGAACATTTGTATCTGTCCAGAGTTGAATTAGTTTCTCTCCAAGATCTTGTATTGATGATGGGAGAGTCAGACAACTGCATAAAGAGCTCTCCCTCACAACCCAAAGATACAATATGGTTAGGGTTTAGACCCTGTGGTGGCCGATCCATGGGTGAAACCTGAATGCCCTGAAGCACTCTTTTACAATTTGAGCCTGATCAATCCTGGCATCGTCATCTTGGAATATACGCTGCCATCAGGGAAGAAAAAATCAAATGATGGAAAAACCTGGTCACTCAGTATATTCAGGTTGTCAGCTGACATCATTGTTTGGGCATATAATGTTGCTGAACCCAGCCCTGATCAACGGAAGCAATCCCAGATCATAACCCACCACCGACTGGCTTGTATGGTAGGCATTAGGTATGAGGGGTGCATCACTTCATCTGCCTCTCTTCTTACACTGATACACTTTACCCATCACACTGGAACAGAGCAAATCTAGACTCATCAAACCACATGACCTTTTTCCCAAAGATTTATAGTCCATTCTTTATGCTCCCTATCAAATCAAAGCCTTTTTCCTGATTAGCTTCACTGATAAGTGGTGTGATTAAGGCTACACAGCTTTTTAGTCCCATCCCTTGAGTTTTCTTCGCATATGCATGTGGAAATGCTCTTACTTTCACTATTAAACACAGCTGGGAGTTCTACTGTTGTTTTTCTTTAATGATTAGATTTCACTAAGTGTTTAAGTGATCCCCATCATGCTCATCCAGGATATTTTTCCAACCACATTTCTTCCTTGAAGACGATGATTCAAAATCATCCTTCCAGGTTCTCCAATGCAATAAACCTCAAGTAAAAACAGTGTCACTCACACATTTTTTATTATCTATGCCTGTGGATCGACAAGTGTGGTATCATAAGTTTGATGTAGTTGTATTTCTTTCTTTATTATCATATTCATACTTTGCCTCCATCTGGTGTTCAGATTTAAAAGGTATTATTATGTATAGGCAATAGTGGCTGAGTGGTACAGTAGGGTTCTTGTCTGCCCAAACATAAGCCACTGGATGCAGTGCAGGTCTCAAGCCTACGTAGATAAAATGGGAGGGTTGTGTAAAACCTGTACGGTTGTTGTTGTGCGGATTGGAACGGTCTGTTGTGGCGACCCCTTAAAAGTAGCAGCTGAAAGACTAACAACGTTTGTTCGTGGAGTATTTTGTTCCAATCTGTATCTAATAAAAAGTGACATTTTATTGAGCTGTCTAAAGAGCTAAGATTTTTTTTTTTCAACAAATTTAGTTCCTATCCTAAAGAGTAATTTAAAAACAATTAGAAATAAATTTGAGATTAGAACATCACTACTTGAAGACAGGGCCTGGTATCACTATTTTAATGTGAAGGTCAATTCTCAAAACTGAACCATCAGGATGGGAAATATCAAAACTCTGGTATCTAATGCTGTGGATGCAAACAAGAACTGCAACAGTTTTTCTCTTATTTTAATATAATTTTAAAAAAATTAACTAAACAAATAATTTGCATAAAATAATCTGATGTCTTTTTGGTACGTATTTTTGATGATAAGTGAGAAATTTGAAATCACTGGTAAGGGATGTCTTCTGTGCAAATACAGAAAATTATATATATTAGTTACAGTATATGTGACCAGTATTTGTGATATTGATTTATTTTACCAAACACACAGACAAAGCAAGTCTAGGGCACCAAACTCATGAAACAAACTGATTTACATGAAGCACCAGAATGAATCACTTTTTTAGCCGTAAAACAAATGTTTATGCATAGATATGAAAGAAAACATTAGCTTTACGCCTGGGTATGTCATTCCTCCTGCTGAAATATACATAGAGCAATTCTAAACCTCAGTGCTGATGATAAATTATTATTATTTTTTTTAAGTTAAGGAAACTCAAATGATTAATGCAACATGATGCAATAAGTTTTTTTTTCTTAACTTAAGCTCAAAGTCATGAGCTTAACTTATTGTTTTAAGGTGGAACTCTAGATGTTAAATGATACCTCAAATTCTTATATTCATCCAACTTATATAGTTTTGTTCACATTAATACATTTTTCATAATGAGTTAAAAGTGTCAATTAGTCACTGGTCAAACAAAACAAGAATTAAACTTGTGGGTAATTATTTTGTTAACAGCACTATTCACCCACACCTACGTATTATTGGCTACAGTTGCTGTGATACAGCATAAATGCGAGTGTGAACACACCACCCAATCCCCCCCTGATAACCCGACGGTCTGCTTAGCTGGGATTTGAACTCACAGTCTCCAGATAAGGCAAGGGCTTCACATTTGGACCACTCACTGAAACATGTGACGTTCTTGTTCTCCTAAATTGCCCTCCTGTTAAACATGGATGGCGGTTTTCCTTTTTGTTAAATGGGTATCACACTGAGCATGCACAAAGAAGTTCTCAGCTCTACTGCCACTTACAACTCAAAAAGCCTTCTCTTATATAACTGAGGTGTTTTTTTGCTGAACGGTTTCATTTTTATAAGTTAGATTGTCCAAATGTATAATTTTCAGTTATTTTAACTTTAAAACTTTTTTGCTGGCTTTTTTATTTTTTGTTACAGCGAGTTAACATGCAACTCTAGGCTTTGATATTGATTTTAATAGTTATTCATGTGTAATAATGAGCCTTATTATTTAATTTCACAATATACAAAAACTTGAAATGTATTATGATAAAAGGGGGAACAGATTTTCCAAGGGAACAGATATACGTGCCTCTGAGGCCTAGAAAACCCTCTTAAATTTGAAAGGCATTGTTTCTGCTCATTACCTATGAAAATCATCTAGAGACATGTGTGTCTGTAGCAGTCAACACTGATACTCCCACAGCCATTGGGGAGGGGAGGGGAACAGATTTTTCAGATGCCCATTAAAATCCGTTCCCCGCTCTTAAATTTATTATTCACTTGTCCCTGACATGTCAACAGCCGGTAGGGAGGGATAACTAAACGGGAGAGCCAGACGGTAACACAGACATGAGGGAGTTACTGTTTCTAAGTCTGCTTACAGATGCTTGAATGTGTGCATGGCATAATGCCCACTCACTTCACATTTTTACTCATTTACAGTAGCCCTAAATCTTTTGCTTAAGCTCCTTTATGACATTATTCAGACATCCCTAATTTAAATTTACTGTATAACATAACATAACATAACATAACATAACATGACATGATATGATATGTACAGTGGAACATCGGATTACGAGTAACGTGGTTTGCGAGTGTTCCGCAAGACGAGCAAAGATTTTTAATCAAATTTGACTTGAAAAACGAGCATTGTCTTGGTTTACGAGCACCGAGTATCATGTTTCACGCATGCGCTTCTTGTTTTGA
>JAQMYL010000039.1:24691501-24708661 GCA_030014365.1 Clarias pachynema
GGGAGAAAATCCCAAGTACAAGAATTGAAAGACTTTTAGCTGGCTATAAAAAGCGTTTGCAAGCTGTGATATCTGCCAGAGGTGTTACTAAGTACTGATTATGTAGGGTCCCCAACCTTTTGAACAGTGCCACAATAATGTTTTTATTTTTTACCTTTGTTCAATTTATGACATAAAAAGTAACTATGCATCAAGGTTTGCTGAAAATAATTTTTTTTTTCATTTCCAAGAGAGACTGTGTTAACATCTTTTCAAATAAAAAAATCACCAAAATCTGTTATTTATCAAGGGGTGCCTAAAATTTTGCATAAGACTGTATAACTGAGGATGAGTAGTGGTTGAGGGACCATCTGACCAGGAATTCCTATTAAGTCCCCAGGCACCATAAAGAGGTGTGAAAACAGTGTATGGCCCTGGGAACAAAGGATTTCCTGAGATCGTGAGTGGAGCAGCTCTGTGATAGAAGTCCGCCACTGAACATGCTTTTCTGCTTGGCAGAAGTTCCATACAGTGGGTGGCTGGTGTTGGACGGTGGACAGTATTTTGTTCAAGGTCGTCCTTTGCAACACCAGCTCCAGTGAATCCCACTTAAAGTCTACAACAGATACACAACCAACTTGTTCAGTCGAGTAGCATCTCTACATTTAAGGTTCCCTCCCCAAAACACTACAGCATAGAAAAGAATACTAGCCACCACTGATTGGTGCCAAATGCTAAAAGAGCCCAGTTTCCTCAGGAAGAACATCCGACTCTGACTAATTGATCAGTAGCCCTAGGTATTTATATGTCCTCACCACCTCAACCTCAATGGAGTTGTGTGGACCCAGTCCGATAAAGGTTTATCACAATCTCCTTGGTCTTAGAGGTGTTCAGTTGGCGGTGATTTGACCTGCACCAGGTCACAAAATCCTCCACAAGGCTCCTGTACTCGCCCCCTGTCCAGGACAAACATACAATTTGTTTATACTGATCTTCCCGAGCCGGATGCACCCCACAATGGAAGTCTCATCAGAGAACTTCTGCATGTGACGTGACTCTGAACTGTACTTGAATTCAGGAATATACAGGGTGAACAGGAAGGGGGGAAGTACAGTCCCCTGAGGTGCTCCAATACTGCTGACCATGGTCTCAGAGGTGCAGTATCTCATCCTGACATACTGTGGTCTCCTGGTGAGGTAGTCTGTAATCCAGGTCACCAAGTATGGGAGGGGCTGGATGGTGTTGGAGAAATTGAAGAACATGAGTCTCACAATACACTTTCCTTTGTTGAGGTGGGAGTATGCCTGACAGAGAAGCTATAGGATGACAACGTCAACACCAGCCTTCCCCCTTTGGGCAAAGTGCAGGGGATCCAGTGCATGACAGATTAAGAATCAGTCGCTCAAAGGTCATCTGTGTCTGTTGTCTTCAACGGCGTTATCCTGTTGTATCTGTGGTCTGTTTTTGTTACCATTATCTTGAGCATTATCATCAGCCTGTAGTTTCAATCCCAGCCATTATCATAGTTTTCTGCATATCCTGCTGTCTGGAGTTTGTTTGGTGATTTATAATGCTAAAACATCACTTTATTAAAAAACAGACTGCACTTGCATCCTGGCTCAACTCCCGTCGTGACAACACGAGCACTGACAATTCTGATGACTGTAATACAAATGATGGTGAGCTCCCATCTAATAGAGTGCATTATAATTACATTATCATCTTTCTATTAATTCTGGCAAATAAGGAGATTTAACATTTGTGGAAGAAGTCTCCAGTGTGAGTGTCACTAATATTTCCACCACAGGAAAGTCTTTGAGACAGAAGTCAGTCTGCTTTGTGGTTTCTCTGTAAGATGGATGACAGGCTGAATTGTAAGTCTTATTAATTTAAAGACAGAGGCTAGTAAGGGAATTATGGGTTAAAGTCATATGCTATAACGTAAGTGATAATGTAAATTAACTTGTCTTGTGAATGTTTAATGAATTCAATAATAACTATAAATGGAAAAAAATGCATGATATTCATTAACCAATTATATATATTATATAATTAAACAATTATATATATTATATAATTACTGTATATATATATATAAATACTATATAGTATAGTTTTTCCATATTGGAACATTTCCCTAAATCGTATTTAATTTCATAATTATACTTCCAAGAAAAGCAATCTGTTACAGGTTTTGTCCCTGCTATCACTGTATACCGCAACACACCCTGCAGTGCACTGCATCCAATTCGTTTATACTGATCTTCCCGAGCCAAAGCGAGTCAGATCAGAGAAGCCAGCCTAAGGCATCTCTTCCCTTCTGTCTGCTTGGCTTAGTGGCAGCAAACATTGCCATTGGTTCATCAGGACAATATATAAAAAAGAAAAAACAATTCTCAACTGCATTACTCTATTTAAATATCTAAGCGCACCATTATATTAAGTAATTATTGAATAGATTTGTTTATGGTACAGGATATAGATACCTACTGTATAATAGCAGGATCCTGATTCAAAAGCCAATAAAGTACCCATCTACTAATAACCGTGCTTGTTCATTTTAAAGCAAGAGTTAATGTATTGTCACTGCAACATAAGCATGTGATTTCTGCCACCACTTCCATGATAAAATCCGACATGCAGCTGTGAATAAATGCATTTCATGAGAAACAAGTGACTAAATTTAGCAGTAATAAAAGACACTATACATGAGCTGAAGCATGCAGCTGTGGTGAAAAAGACATCCAGCCCAGCCCGCTTCATCACAATCACAACTTCATCGCAGCTTAGACTGAAAGCCATGACCCATAAAGGAGTAAAAATGATGCCGCTACCTTTGTTTCTGCTTATGCACTCATGCGTTTGGCATGCGTTTTTAGACTAGAAGAATACGAAATTACAGTGCAAAATTTGGTCCTGTATTATTTTATGATTTGTAGGTCGACTTGTTTCTTAGATTAATGCGTATTATTCTTGGATTTATAGTTAATAGAAGCGAGAGAGACAAAAAGAGAGAGGGAGAGACAAAAAGAGTTAACGCAGAAAGACAGGTGAACAAATAGAGATCGTATTTCCATTTGTGTCTTAATATTCATTCATAAACTATACTGTGGAATATTTAGGCTATGCACCCGTACAACTTACTGTTAGAGAGATCTTGAATAAATCTCATAAGGCTATACCTTTAGTCATGCAAGAACCTTGAATTGTAAGCTTGCATTAGTATGCCAACTGTGTTTGAGTGTGTGTGCGTGTGCGTGTGTATGTGTGTGTGTTCATAGCAAACAAAAAATTTAGGGCTTGGAAGATGGTGGGCAAAATGACCTACTTCACAGCATAAACCAGAGATTACCAGAATCACGTCTTTACACACAAACACACACACACCACACATACATAGGCACACACAGGTAAGGATGAAAAGACTTATGATCCAACCTCATTTTTTCATATGTAATTCCAATGGTCTCATATTTAATATAATCGTAAAACTAACCAAATATACTCTTTTTTAAAAAATAATATAACACATAAATGTCTCCAAAATGTATCTAGTAAATTTCCAGGTGAAATACAACCTAGATCCTGGATTCTGGCATGCTGAATTTTCTTTTTATTTCACTCAATTTTTCAATGCAACATTTCTGTGTTTATAGGTTTAAGTGAACCAGCCTTGACCAACCCTTTTCCTAGCCAATCAGAGCACAGACATAAATAATGGATGAAAAAAATACATTATAATCCCTTTTAATTCTTTAATTTCTCATCAGATTTTGCGACTTTTCCAACACAAGTTGGGATGAGCAGGAAAATTTAGAACGAGGGCGACCTATTGTACGAGGTGGTATCAAAAAGTTTCGAGACTAGCTCTGTAACATGCAAACAGATGGCAGCACAAGGCTGCACGCACAGTCACAGGCAGCACCGACCTTCATAAGTCAGTGTGCCAAAAGACATTGTCCTGTGTACATCAGGAGTTGTGCAACTGGTGCTATTCTGACCTCCTGCATCTGCTATTTCATCATGATCAGCAACTTAGAACAAAAAGCAAACAAAATCTGAACTCTCCCTTAAATAATTGTGAACATCATCAATAGTCATATATCTTTAAAAATCCATTAAATGTAGTAAATTTTCCATGCATTCAAGTGCTTGACCTGACATTTAAATTAGATGCGCCTACTGCATTCTCTCATGAATAAGGATAACTGCAGACTACTGCTTATCTTTTAGTCTCCCAGACCGGAGGTTTTTCTATCATATTCGAATGTTAGTGCAATGTACCATAAGTAATTTTTAGTATTTGGAAACATCCAACATTCTTGTCCATGGGAATTTCTCATATTCTATGAATGCAGTAAATAAAGACTAGGTTCATAACTATTAGTACAAAAGTAAAAAATCACCAAGATATAATATGGAAAAGGTTCCTGAGTAGTAATAAGCGGCTGTGTAAATAATTATTTTAGTGATCATTAAATTGCATTGGCATTCCAATATGATAAATAGACCTACAATCTAAGAGACTAAAAGAGAAGCTGTAGTCTGGAGTTATCTGAAGAAAACGTGTTTAATCAAAACTCATTAAAAAAAATTACTGAATGATGCAATACATTTTTCTATATGCATTTTGTAAAAAAAAAACAAAAAAACACTTAAGTTCCTCAGTTTTCACTTCATGAATACCTTAAAATCCCAGTGGCGGTACGAGGGGAGTTCAAGTCAAACCAGAACAAGTGATAAAATTTCTCTGAATGAAGGCATAAAAGCGACTGACATTTACAGAAGACTTCAAGCACTGTATGCTGATGAGACTCGGTGAATGATGTAACCTTTAAGGCCTTTAAGGTAGGCTGTACAGTCGTAAATGACAATCCCCACTGTACACACAATGATTCATGAACGCCACTTGCACATTACAGGAAATTGGATGGGAGTTGTTGTCACATGCCCCGTACTGTACAGTCATGACCTCGCTCCAAGCCATTTCCACATGTTTGGGTTATTAAAGGAGTTCCTGGGAGGCCTTCGTTTAAGACGTGAAGCAGGCAGTCTGATCATTGCTCCAGTGTACTGAGAAAACTTTTTACCTTGATGGAATCCAAGCACTGGTGAAACGCTGGGTTGAGTGCATTAGTATAACAGGGGATTATATAGAAATAAAAGGATTATCTGAAATAAAGTTTTTACTCTCAGAAATTTGTTCTGATATTCACAATTAAAGGCCTGGTTTGACTTGAATGCCTCTCCTAGAAGTTTATCTTTTTATTGTGTTACTACAGGGTTTAAATGGCTTTTTTATTTTTAGGGAAGCTATTGGCGTCTGGGAGTCTAAAGAGTAAAATTGGTGCGTGAGTGCATCTATGTGGAACAGGGTAGATAGCGCTTTTGCTCTGAGTGTGTTATACTGCCAAAGATTATTCCCCATTTTCTCTTCTTTGGCAAATAGACCAATCTCTATTGTCATATCTAGCATCTACCTCCTCCGAGACAAGTCAGCCATCCGCATCTTTTCAAGATTTCAAAAAGTCTTTTCATTCCTTTCAAGCACCATCTGTTCAAACTGCTGTTCATGCTGTGTCACGGTGCAGTGCAACCCACTCGGATGAAAGCGCTATCTACCCTCTTCTACATACATGAACTCACAGATGCTGATGATTGTTTAGTGTCACAGTGATTGACAGGAGATGCTATCAGTTCCACACACAGAGCATGCCAAATTCTGTTGTCTTGGACCCTTGGCCATGGATGGCTGTGGCATCATTGGTTCCCAGACTATTCCTTTCAACACTTTCTGACTAAATGCACTAATATGTATCGGAATGTACTGTAGTTTGAGGAGTTTCTTAACTTTAACCAGAGAGAGAACTATATCCACTTACTGTAATTACATATTTTTTTGGTAACATCTGTTTTGCATTTTAATGTAAGAATTTAAAAGTCAAAAAATAAAACAGGGTCATTACAGGCATGAGAGAGAAAGAGAGAGAGAGAGAGAGAGAGAGAGAGAGAGAGAGAGATCCTTGGAAACATCTTGAGCTTCAGCTCTTTTAAATGCTCTTCACTTTTACAATGCTTCTACTCACTCTTCCTCTCCTCTCTTTCCTTACACTTACTCCTCGTTCATGCTCTCTTTGCATGGTGTTACTTCTACAAAGGTGTCGATGGCAGCTTAAAGAAGAACGGATTTCACACTAATTAAAACTAATTTCAAAGCAACATTTGTGCACTCTAGGAATTCATAGTGATGTTTGCAAATTTCAACTAGTGAATCTGCCACCTGCCCCTAACTGCCATTGTGGCCATTTCTGCTAATCAATGTCCCTTTTAAAGGAAATGGCATGAAGTTTTTGGTCCAATACAGTAGATGGCATGAGGGCATTGCTTTGCGCTGGGTTTAGTACACTGTACGACCAAGTAGGAATGCCTCTGTGAAAACATCTCAGCATGCAGTGTATGGCATTCCTCTATATAATCACCAGAGGAAGGATACCAAATAAAATCTGGATGCCCTGTACTTATTGGTTAGGCGAGGTTACACTGAAGTTTACAAAGCGATGTGGGCAGAACCCCCTGACACCTACTATATGTTCAATTAAAAACAAAAAAATCTCCCATTCAGTTTGCACTTATTCATCACCCTCTTCTTGTCTTTATTGTTCTGTTTGGCAGTTCCAATGATTTATGGAAATAATTCTCGTGTGCATGCCTGAGGGCTGTCTTGAAAACCCTGAGACAGGTGAGACCCATGTCAAATCCAAAGTGAACAATTAGACAGGTGGAATTACAGGATCTGGGCTTCCATTTACATCATTGGCAGCTACAGCCCCAAAATAATAAAACCACAGTAACTGTAGTCTGCCTGAGACCCAAGACCGAAAAAAGAGATGAGACTGTTCCTGGGGCTGGATGGCTATAATTACAGTTTTGGTTACTATTTAGACATCCCCAGTTAGCGATGGGTCATTCATGAATGATTCGTTCTTTTTGAACGTGTCTTTAACGTAGTCTCAGAGAGTGATTTGTTAATTTTCTACTGGGCGCGTATGAGCAAAGCATCGCAAAACCTCCATAGGTTATGTACAAGAAACAGAAATGAGTAGTTACCTTTGTGTCGTCTAGTCCGAATCATTCGTTCTTTTGTCACGTGACTCCCATAGACACGATGCAGTGCATTACACAGGAAACGGAATTGAGCGGCTCTTCTCATGAGTCTTCTAGCCCGAGTCGTTTGTGACTTCCATAGACGCTACGCAGTGCAATAGATTCACAAGAACAAACGACTTGGCCAAGAAGACTCATGTTAAGAACCGCTCAATTCTGTTTCCTGTGTAATGCACTGCATAGCGTCTGTGGGAGTCACGAGACAAAAGAACGAACGATTTAGACCAGAAGATATGAGAGGTGAGCTGTTCATTCTGTTTATCATAATATGTCCTTAGCTGCATTGTAATATTTTCATTACTGGAACTATAGCCAAAAATTTGTGTATGTAGACGTGTTGGGGGTCTGTTTATTGAAAATTTTATATTTTATTTTATTTCTGATCAAAAGAATGAAATGAACTAAATGATTTTAAAAAAAGATTTGTTCATTTTGATGAACGAGATTCAAAGAACCAAGTCATTAAAATGATCCAAACTTCCCATCACTATCCCCGGCCCATTGATTAAAAAGGAGGGACCAGATTCAGGGTAGCCTTGTGAGTATTTCAACCATTTTTTGTTCTGTTGTTGTTTTTAAATAAACATATATAGGGCTCAGAATTGGCTTGACATATCTTTTTTCAGCACAAAATAGGCAATATGACAAACTGAATTTTATTTCATTTTAGCCACGTAGGCAAAAAAATACACATGATCATGATACACATGATCATGTTTGTTTTTATGGTTGTTTTCAGTTGTTTCGGTGAGTTCTACATTTTTGCAACAGTCAGAGGCGGGAGTACGCATGAGCGCATTGTCCACTTCAAAAGCTAACATCAGCGTTCATCATAGAAGTCCATGACTGCAGAGGCATGATCTTTTTATTAGCTTCAACATTCTCCATCAAACACATTTAGTTCACGCACAGCAGCCAGTATTTTGCTCAGCTTTTACTTTACATTTACTGATGACATTGTCTGTCTTTCAATGTGCCACATTTAATAAAAAAAAAGAAAAGAAGAAGAACAAGGATAAATAATGATTTAAATTTTAAAAAATAGTTTGGTTTAAAAAACTTGGTGTGTCTGAGGAAAATAATTTACCAAATTGAGCTGAAGCCCAAAAATGGCATCTATTGCATTTTGCAGTAAAACACATCATATGTTCTTTCATACAAAAGTCATTAGTATTTTACATACTTTAGAGTCAAGACATGTTCATTAGTTAGTGTATTTAAGTAGTATTCAAATCTATGATGCATCTAAGAATCTTTAGTTTGTGTGAATAAAAGAAGAAAGAAATCAAGAAAGACAGAGAGAGAGAGAGAGAGAGAGAGAGAGAGAGAGACTCACATGGTACTGCACGCAGATAGAGATTTTCCCGTATGACTTGTTGAAGCTGACTGTCCATGCAACCAGGGGTGAAACATTTACTCAGATACAACCTCAGATCCTTACACAGTGTTAAGTCTGTAAGGAAGAGAAAGAAAAGAAAGAGGATTTCAAAATATGTAACATCCCATCAGTTGCTTCAAGTCAATTGTCATTACAGATATGGGATGTTACCATGGTACATTTATATTTACAAGCATTGCATGAGTGTCAAAGGCCTTTGTTGACAATTCCACAAAGTTTTTATGCAAAGAGTCACTATTTGCAGTCTTGGCCCTTCTTTTTCAAGACCTCTGCAGTTCGCCCGGGAATGCTGTCAATTAACTTCTGGGCCACATCCTGACTGATGGCAGCCCATTCAGGCATAATCAATACATGGTGTTTGATGGAATTTGTGGGTTTTTGTTTGTCCACTCACCTCTCAAGAATTGACCACAAGATTTCAATGGGATTAGAGTCTGGGGAGTTTCCTGGCCATGGTCACTCACAATTTTGCCTAAGAACACAGCCATGAATAAAGAATGGTACATAAAACATCCTCAGAGAGCAACTTCTCCCAACCGTCCAAAAACAGTTAAACGGATTAACAGACGTTAATCCCATTGAGAACTTGTGGTCGATCCTCAAGAGGCAGGAGAACAAACTAAAACTCATAAATCCTGACCATCTCCAAGTACTGATTATGCAAGAATGTCATCAGTCAGGATGTGGGCCAGAAGCTGATTGACAGCATGCTGGGGCGAATTGCAGAGGTGACAAAAAGAATCAGGGTCAACGCTGCAAATATTGTCTCTTTGTAAAAACTTAATGTAACTGTCAATAAAAGCCTTTGACACTCATGAAATGCGTGTAATTATACTTCACTGTACCATAGTAACATCTGACAATAAGATCTAAAAACACTGAAGCTGCAGACTTTGTGAAAATTAATATTTGTGTCATCCAAAAAACGTTTTGCACACAGCTGTACTTAAAATGTAACCCTAGACCAAAAGATACTTTATCACATCAATATTATATTTATACATGACTTTGAAAATGTATAAATTGCTGTTCGACTCATACTGTACTATACTATTATATTACGACTTGCATTATGCAGCCTGTGATCACAAGCAAGCTTCATACACTACACAAGATTTCACCTGGCAAGCCAGGCATTCTTGTGAAAATATACATAAGAGGTTGGACTGTTGTTGTTTCTACACCATTTTTTTTTTTCATAAGAACAAACACAGATGCTGGATTTAATCAGGCAACATTGCAAAAAAATAAAATGTTACACTATAACAATAAGGACGGCATATGAATTCAAATTAGGCTCATCAAAGCTGTTTGGAAAGTTTTCATTTGAAAATAAATAAGAGAAACGTGTCAAAATACTTGTCTGTAATAATTGCAATTGGGGATCATAGTGGCACAGCGGGTAATGTCTCCGCTTTACATGCTCCAGGGAGCCTGATTAGATCCTGAGCTTTGGTCACTGTTTGTGTGATGTTTGGCATATTCTCACTTTGACCACCTTCAGGTTCTGCAGTTTCCACCCACCTTCCAATACCATGCTGGTGGGTGGATTGACTACTTTAAATTGTGTTTAAATTGCCATCCCATCCAGGCTCTGGATCCATGGCAACCCTGACCAAGATAACGTGACTACTGAAGATGAAGAAGTATCATTACATACGCTTCACATGGCAGATAGAGATGACTGCTTATTAAATAGAAATAAACATTCAAAACAGAGCCAAATATGATAGAAATATATATTATCATTACCTAGAACTGATATTTATATCCACTGTTTATGAGCTAGAAAGGAATTTATGATGCCATTCCTACTCAGGTTCTCCGCACTATTCATTTATATAGCAACGCTTTATGAACCTTTCGCGACAAGCCACAAGGTTGTTATCGAGAGCCTGCATCCTTCTCACCCCTGTCAGAATGACGGACAGTACCCACCATGAGACAACCCCACCCCTGACTGAGACAGCATAAGCTCTGCTAATAAAACATATTTCAAAGTCACGAGAGAACATTAGTACTGACATCAGTTAGACACACACATGCAGAAAATCTTAAAATATGCTGCCTGTCCGTCATTCCTTTATGCTGAACGTGTCATTTATAACATTCTTCTTTTCAAATTCAACATCATGTATTAGCATGAAACCAATGGCAAAAGCATCTCTGTATAAAACATACCAGCAACATACAGTAAGGCTCTGTAATCAAATTCTGTTCCTGTGCTTTAAAAAATAAGCTTGTTAGATACGTTTCAGCAGAGACGATTCATATTGATCCACACCCAAAAATAGACAAACCAAATTTAGCAAAAAAAAAAGAAAAAAAGAAAGCCTCTGGCAGGTTAGGTTTAAATGCTTTGATACTATGATAGCCATGGACATAAAGACATACAGCCATAACACTATGACCAATCAGAGGTGAAGTGAATAACATTAATTATCTCGTTACAATGGCACCTAGTAAGCAGCACGTGAATATTTTGTCCATGAAGTTGATGTGTAAGGATTTGAGTGACTCTGACAAGGGCCAAACTTTGATGGTCAGAGCAACTCCAAATCTGTAGCTCTTGTGGGATATTTCCAGTCTGCAGTGATCAGGACCTACCAAAAGCAGTCGAAGGAAGGACAACCGGTCAACCAGTGACAGGGTCATGGGCAGCCAAGGCTCACTGATGCCTTGGGAATGAAGACTTGCCCATATAGTCCGATCCAACAGAAGAGCTCCTGGAGCTTAATTTGATGAAAAAGTTAATACTGGTTCTGATAGAAAGGTGTCAGAACATACAGTGCATCTCTGTTTGTTGCGTATGGAAACGATATTCCCAATGGTATTCTGCAAAACCACTGAGTTTGAGGTTTTGGCATGGTCTCCAAGCATCTGTCTCCGAAATGAGCATCTGTGGGATATGCTGGAAAAACATGTCTGATTCATGGAGGGTCCACCTCACAACTTAGACAACCTAAAGGATCTGCTACTGACGGCTTGGTGCCGGATACCGCAGCATACCTTCAGACGTCTAGTGGTGTCCATGACTCGACTGTTCAGGGCTGGTTTGGGACCTACTCGATATTAGGCGAGTGGTCATAATGTCAAGGCTGATCACTGTTCATATTATATAACTGTTTTATTGTTGTAACTCCCAATTAGAGGTGATTTAATGACCGTTGCACAGGATGGGCAATTTAACGTACCTAATTTGCATACTGCTGGCTCAGTATAAACATGTTGTGCATGCCTGCTTCCTGTCACCATACGGCTGAGTCAGTGGTATTCCACCACAATGTTTATTATTCGGGTTTTACATTGCGCAGCGCATTTATGGGCCGCACACGCTTCAGGTGGTGAGATTACCCAACTACAGTATAAGCACGACTGAAAACAGAATAATCAATTATTTCACTTCACTCACCCTCGAAATGCATATGGTTAATCTCTCTCATTATAATGTAAATGCCTGCTCCTCAGTCACTCACTAAAAGGTCCAAAATGTACACTCTGCCTCAAGGCTAGATTATTATGCATAAGAAATACAACAGTTTGTGGAACGTCTGAAATGAATCGTAATCCCTGGACCGAGGCCTAGAGAGGTGAGAGATTGTGATAGATTTATTCATAGAGAGAAAGCGATAAAGAAGACCACTGAGGAAGAGCTGGTAATCAATCTTAGCTGAGAGGGCAGCAGGGAGTCACGGTCAAGTGTAAAATATTGTTCTGCGCAAATGTAACCGTTGCAGCAGTGGCTACAAGGGGACAAACAGTAAACAAACAACTCTGGTGTCGAGATCAAGACAAAATCCTGCTCATTATGTTCAGTTCATATGCCCTAAAACAAAATGTTATGACAAAAATGGAACCAAATTGAAAGCAAACAAAATCACAGTTAAGTATTAAGTAAAATTCGGCATCAATAATTTACCCACGGACACGTCTGTGCATTACCTGGTGTAACAGTCTTGATGCGAACAGGATGGGGGCAGGAGTTGATTACGCCACGTACGTCACCTAAGGTCATCCCCAGAACAGGCGTCCCTCCGATTTCCAAAATGATGTCGCCAACCGTGATCCCACCTCCTGGCGCAGCTGTGACGAACGGAAACTCGCCATAGTCTGCGCCACCACCGATGGCCACACCCAGTTCTCCCGAGCTTCCCAACAGAGGAACGAAGCTCTCCTGCACCTTCGATCGCCAGTGCAGCTTCTTCACGACCACCTTAGCCATCGCAATTGAACTGAGAAAATAAAGGAGAAGAAAATACAGTTTGTTTTAAAATCCAGTGTTTGTATAATCCATATAATCAGGTAATAAGCATTAAGGTGGCAAGTAACAAACAGCTTTCAAAAGTTGAGCTGGAAAATGGATAAAAGTGTCAAACAAGCATCTCCAAAACAGTAAGTCTTGTGGGGGTGCCAGTATGTAGTAAGGACAACCAGTAAACCATCACCAAGATCATGGGCACCGAAGGAAGGAAGACTAGCCTGTCTGGTCCGATCCCGCAGTTGAGCCATTGTAGCACAAATTGCTGAAAAAATAATGCTGGCTATGACTGAAAGACAGTCAGAATACACAGTGCAGAACACACAGCTTGCTGTGCATTGGGCTGAGTAGATGCTGACCGATCAGAGTGTCCATGCTGACCCGGGTCCACTGCCAAAGTGTCTACAGTGGGCACATAAGCATCAAAACCCAACATGGAGCAATGAAAGAAAGTGGTCTGCTCTGATGAATCTTAGCTGGGGAAGAGATGGCACCAGGATGCACTATGGGAAGAGGGCAAGCTGACAGAAACGGTGTGATGTTTTTAGCGATGTTGAATGGGAAACCTTGTGTCCTGCCATTTGACATGTACCACCTACCTAAACATTGCTGCAAACCAAGTACACAACTTCAAGACAACTTGTTATTCCCTAATGGCTGGGGCGTCTTTCAGCAGGATAATCCTCCCTGCTATGCTGCACAAACAGTTCAGGAACAGTTTGAGGAACATGACAAAATGCCGATCAAGCATCTTCTTAGATCTTAAAATAATATCATAAAGCCAAAAGCCAGGAGAGCTAACCTTTAGATAAAAATACATAAGCCATGGGGTCAATGTCAACCCCGACCAGCATTTTAAAGAGCTCTTTCATTTGCATGCATTTTCCGAGGCACGATCGGGGCTTGGCAGACGAATCAGCAGATGTGCACTCCGCATGGGGTGGATTTAACACTGCCCGCACTTTATTCCTCATAAGCTGTATGACTTACGATTAAAGAATAATACCAAGAATAAGAACACATGTCATGTTTATGTTGTTTACTCGGATGAGTCATAGAGATTTCCCCGAACCGACATCTTGACCTTCATACTGTACTGGGTTTACATTTATACATGAGGGAAAGATGTACATTTTGCATTCGCAACGTCTCAGGTGTTTTATTACATCATTCTCATGTCACAATTACATCATAGAAAATTGTAAGGTTTTATAATACAGTATGATGCAAACGTTCACATGCCCCTATGCCAGTGAAATAACCCCTTCATTGCACATCCTGACTCCTTATGTGGTGACACTGTCGATGTTCAGGAAAAATATACATATAAACAGCGCGTGTCTGCTGGAACCCTTTTGTTTAACCAGAAAATGCAAATGTGTTTCCTACAGTATGTCTTTCTATGACATACATGCTAATGAATTGTTCTTTTGATGTACGTAATACATGATACAGGACACCTGCCCAAAAGCTTTAATATGCTCACTTTGGACACAACAAGCAATAATTCTTCTTTCCTTACAGTTCCTGGACAGGTGAACACCTGAAAAAAAATGGTGGTCAGATGGTAGAGTTTAGGATCTTGTTTAGGACCTCAGAGTAAAGGTAACCAGGCTTGTAGAAGTTCCACAAATGTCCAAGTAAATTATAATGAAGTCAGATAGTCGTGACCTGTGAGTATAGTAGGCTGTGAAATTTGTCCAGCGTTGTCATTTCCTATAAAACGGGATGACATTTGGCTTACCACGGCCACTCGATATCACACGGGAAATGTCACGCGTGAGCCACAATGACTCAGCGAGATCGATCAGACTCAGCAAAGTCTGTCATGAGGCGGATCCTCGACCGGCGTGACGCACTGCAGTGCTGAAGGACTTCTAGCGTTCGTGGGAAAAGGAGGCAGGGGAAAGTGACAGTTGGCCACACCAGCATGAGGGGCTGGTACTGTTGCCATGAGACACTAGAGATGTGACAGTATGAGAACAGCGCTGTCACTTCAAGCCCTCGCCGGCCCGGTGCTATAAACAAGGCCAACTTTAGCGGAATGAACAGAAAGGGATGATAAAAAGATAACAAGACACAAGGTAAAAAAAAACTTTTTAGAGGTTAGAGGTCAAATGAAAACGGACAAACTGGGATAAACTGCCAGGACGTCTACGCTAACTCAATCCCAGAGCAGAATGCACAACCATGAGTTTGAGACCAAGAGCAAAACACCAAATCCTATTTCACTTGTCAATTAAAAAATTCTTCGAGCATCTGTTAGAGCATGGTTTCAATCCTTTAAAGCTACAAATGTCACATGACTCACACACAGCATTTTGTTTTCAACATAACACTGCAAGCGCCGTTAGATTGACCTTCAAAAACAAACCGAAAGTCATCCTCGGTCACTTTTCATGATCTGGTTTTCATGATCGCAATGATCTAAGCCAACGCAGGTACATAAAAACTGGGAAAAAAAGACCAGCAGAAGATACAATCAGTTGAGCTGACCCTGAGCCAGAGGAAGAAATGATAGAAGCGGATGTGTGTGGACGCCCCCTCAGGCCACCCTACCAGCAGGCTTAACGAGGCTAATTACACAGCTTGAGGAGCAGCCAAGGAGACATGACTAATTGTATACACTTTGGCCGATTGGTCACCCATCCGACCCCGCCTCTTGGAGATGCGGCAGCTGATAGGAGGAGAGTGTTGTTGTTTTTTTTCTTTCTAGTGACTACGGAGACAGAGATAAATCGAGCCAGGCACCGTGCCGACTGCTGCTGGCACAAAGAGAGAGAAATCCTGTGTATGACCTTGGAAGCTCAGGTGTCTGTAGACAGAGAGGCAGAATGGAAGTACAAATACACACACACACACACACATACACAAGAAAGGCATACACGTGGTCCTGACAGCGTTTTCACTATGCATGTGGCGCTGATGGAAAGTTGCTGGATTTGATATTGAGTGAAAGCACAGTCGATAGGTGGGGTGATTTGGTAACACACACACACACATTCCACATACGTCCTCCCCACTTTTCACTGTTCTGCCAAACTGCTGTTTATCATTTACATCAGTGCGAATAGTCTTAGTCTTAGTCTTGTAGTCTTAGTATTTGGCAAAAACAACCTCAGACGAACAAGAAAATGTAATTCTTTTACCATTCCATTATTTATTTAACAAAAATAAAGCAAAAAAATAAATAATAATGCAGGAAATACTAAGTGCTCTCTTACTGGATCCACAAGATTGATCAACCCTTGATTAATTGATCTTCAGCAGGTGTACAGACATCTATAAAAGCAAAGGTTTTGGCAGTTTGCTAGTCCGGAGCATTTAGGTGTGTGTTAACACAAAGCCTGGAGGGAAAGACATAAGCAATGGTCTTAGGGAAGCAATTGTTGCTGCACATCAATCTGGAAAGTATTATAAAACCATTTCCTAACAATTTGGAGCACAGCATTCTATGGTGAGAAAGATTATTCACAAGTGGAAAGCATTCAAGACAGCTGTCAATCTTCTCAGGAGTGGACGTCCCCTGCACATTCACCCCAAGGTCAGGTCGTGCAATTATTAGAAGACGTCTGAACAAGTACAATTAGGTTGGAAGGGTTGCCAGAACAAACCACAAGGCTTCTGGATCGATATCCGATGGACGGATGAGATCAAAGTGGAGTTATCTGGTCCTATTGCCCAGTTCCATGCTTGGGGAAAAACGAAAATAGTACTTCAGCAGAAGCACCTCATACCCTCTGACAAGCACGGCGGTGGAGGGGTGATGATTTAAGCTTGTTTGGCAGCCTCAGGACCTGGGCACCTGGCAGTCATTGCGTCTGTCTGTATACTAGAGGTAAACATCAGACCATTGGACAGACAGCCTAAGCTTGGTCTAAATTGGGACATGCAACAGGACAATGAGCCGAAAGCACGCCATTAATCTACAATGGCTGAAAAAGAAAAAGGTTTTGAAATGGCGTCGTCAAGGTCCAGACCCCAACCCAAGTGAAATGCAGAGGCGGGACCTTAAGAGAAATGTGCATAAGCAAATGCCCCCAAACCTCAATGAACTGATGCAATGTTGTAAAGGCGAATGGGCCAAAATTCCTAGACGATGTGAAAGAATGTCATACAGGAAATGATTACTTCAAAGTATCGCTGCTAAAGGTGGATCTACAAGCTATTGAATCAGGCGGTACCGAGTATTACCGACTGATATGTTTTTTTTCTATCTGTCTGCATTTTGGCGGCACGGTGGTGTAGTGGTTAGCACTGTCGCCTTGCACCTCCAGGGTCCGGATTCCCGGCCAGGCTCGATTCCCGTCTCTGTGTGCATGGAGTTTGCATGTTCTTCCCGTGCTTGGTGGGTTTCCTC
>JAQMYL010000039.1:24713299-24727826 GCA_030014365.1 Clarias pachynema
AGTGCTGTGAAGCACTTTGGTTCAACTTAGGTTGCTGTAAAGTGCTATATAAATAAATGTTGATTGATTGATTGATAGATGTCAATCAAACCAAAGGGGTGGGATGTAAAGCTGTGATAAATAAAATAACCAATCCCTTTTTATATCTCTTTAAATTGTGATGATTCATCTGAGATGTAAATGTTGACATTCTTTTCTGCAGCCTCATCTGAGGGAGATTCACCAAATCACACCAACTACTGAGAAACATCTGAAAACATGATTTGAGACGTTTGAATATTAGGAACATTCACACATACTGTATCTACCAGCCAATTAAAGTGGAAATGGCAGAGCAGTTTGGATGCTTTGTTTTTAGAGAGAGAGACATAATATGAGGGGTTTTCAAGAGTTTCAGACGCAAAAGCAGACAGTCTGATCATAGCTCCGGTACACTGAGAAAACTTTCCACCTTGATGGCTTTCAAGGAACAGCAAAACTTTCGGATAAGTGCATTAGTTTAGCAGGGGATTATTATATAGAGAAATAAACTGCGTTTCGCTATTCTGCACAATCAAAAGTCCCGGTTTGACTTGAACGCCACTTGTATTTAAAGCCCTTTGCAATGTTCTATCCAAAATGCCTTTCTGACATTGAAGCTACATAAAGGTGTGAAACATGATTCAAGATATAACGACCATTCATTATGTAAAATATGATAAAATCATCATTAATTTATCAATTTCGGATAATGTAATCATGTATGTAATCAAAAACGTTTCTGAATGAGCAATTTATTTAAACGTGATGACATTAAGGACATATCAAATCTTCACTAAGGTTCTCTGTGCTCTGTGAGACCACGACCGGCACTGTGCCAATACACAAATCGAAAAATTTATTACAGAACCTGTAGGAGAGAAAACAATTTCCAAATCCAGGGTAGAGTTTCCTTGTTGCAAATCAGTGGAAGAAATTTAAACTTCTTGGTCATTTATAGTAGAAATCACACACGGTCATGCAACTGAAAATCAGATCCAGCCTTAATATTTTATATAATATATAATATATATTATATTTTATATTATATTTTAAACATCCCAACTTTGTGCAATTAACTTTTCTTTAATGAATATGCATAAATGTATAAATTGTTCTGTCTCTTTTTGAGCCATTGATCATGACATATCAGTCACACACGTAAAAATGCAACTTGACTTCATTGCACTTGATTGAGAGAAAAAAGGATCTTTATTTTAGTGACCATATATGGAGTGCTACATATCTTACAAAAGGCGGAAAAACGGAATCAGAAGTTCTACCTTACTGCTGTTTAAAAAAAAGAAAAGAAAAGGAAAAAAGTCTAATTATTTTATTTCTTATACCATGAAATATTCAGTGTGAAATTTGGTTTGCTGTCTGGCTTGGTTTCGTTTCACACTCCACATAATCAAAACAAAAAAAACATAAAGAACTTAGAATGTCATCACAACACTAACCTTGGAGCAGGAATGTAATAAACTGCTAGATAATTATATTAATAACTAGTCTAAAATATGATGTGGCTTAATTTCCCATCATCTCATCAGCATTAATAGCGCACCAAATATTCCTGCTCGTTAAAAGTACTAACGATGAGGCTTTGTAAAAAACATAACTTCATGGAAGTACTGTACGTTGGAAGTGAACACACAGACTGATAACATCTATCTCTGACCATCTTATTCCTCTAAACTTGTTTGTATAGGTTGCGTCCAGCAAAAGTGTGTTTGTGTGTGTGCGATCCCAGACATTTTTTTTTTTGGTCTTCTTATTGCATGAGAGAGCCTTCTGACAGTTCATCTGTTATGAGAGAATGGGAAAGAGAGAGAGAGAGAGAGAGAGAGAGAGAGAGAGAGACAGAAAGAGAATGATTACTGCAGGGATTCTCCTGAGAAATTGCCAGAGATGTTAATGATTTGACTTGCACTGTTGTCTCTTTGTTGCTGGTACCTTTATTTCATCTTTGAAATTTCTTTTGTGGGATCCGTCTGGGGCCAACCGCTCTCTCTCTCTCTCTCTCTCTCTATCTCTCCCTGTTGAAGCATGGGCTCCACAAGACCACTGGAGGTGTGCTGTGGTATCTGGCACCAAGACATTAGCAGGAAATCCATTAAGTCCTATAAGTTACGAGGTGGAGCCTCAATCGATCGGACATGTTTGTTCAGCACATCCAACAGATGCTCGATTCTATTGATAGTTTAGGGGAATTCACAGGCCAAGTCAACCCCTTGTACTCTTTCTCATATTCCTCAAACCATTCTTGAACATTTTTTTGCAGTGTCGCAGGACACATTACCTGCTGAAAAATGCCACTGCCGTCAGGAAATACCGTTTCCATGAAGGGGTGTACTTGGTTTGCAAGGTGCTACATGTCAAAGTAACACCCATGTGAATGCCAGAACACTAGGCTTTCAAGCAGAACATTGCGCAAAGCATCACTCGTGCATCCTTGTGCCATCTTTCCCCTGGGTACGTGACGCACAATCCTGTCCACAATATTTAAAAGAAAATGAGATGCATCAGACCTGAGATGCACTTTTTTTTCCTGCTCCATGGTCCAACCCATTGTAGGGGTCAGCACGGGCATTCTGACCTTACTGCCTAATGTATCCCACTCCTTCACAGGTGTCATTGTAACCAGATAATCTATGTTATTCACTTCACCTGTCAGTGGTTTAAATCTTATTGCTGATTGGTGTGTGTCCTTTGCTCTAACTGCATAGCGATTTGGCAAGAGAGACTATTGGATTAAGCGCATAAACAGATTACGGTATGTTGACATTAGGCCAAACACAATTTTATCCCAGGATGTAATACATTAGATGTCCTTGTGAACTTGGGTTCAAATAATCGACATAATGCGTTAGCAAAAGCTCTGCAATAACGTCTAATAATAAAACTCTGATACAAGTGACTGTGTAATTCCAGGATAATTAGGACAAAATTTAGAGTATGTGAATAGAAGCGTATAGGACGTCATTCATCATACTGAATACAAATGAATTTATTTATATGTCATTTAAATGCATTGTTCATGAAAGCCTAGTTATTTCTAAAAAATCTGACTTAAACTAACATGAACTCTAAACTGAGCTTGACTTGACCGTCTTCCAGTCATATAACTTTATCGAGTTTCAATCATTTGATTCAACGGGCAGAACTCCAGTTATACATAACAACCATATAAATTAAGTCAAAAACTATTCATTCTATTTAGACAAGCAATAAAGATCGGTTCTGCAGTCGCTAAGGCAAAGGGAGTCCCAGAGTTATCGGCACTGGGATTTGAAGAAGCGGTCTACTATTACCATAATGGCCGTGTTATTCTGAGACATGGCGAGGTCAATAAAGAAGTCAATTCCTATATGTGACCATGGTAGCTGTGAAGTGGCCAAGTGGAGTAGATTGACACATGACATATTTCACTTGAGGATGTCTTGCAGCATATACAGTATACCAGTACATTAGGCTTTCAAGGGGTGCAGAATCTCTAGCGATTATACCTTGAGAGTCTCTGTAGCTTGTTTTTGTTGACGTCTCTTCCTTATCCTAACCTGTATCTGACTGCTGTGACCCTGATCATCCTCCACTGGTGGAGCTTGGAAGTCAGCCAAATCGTCTTCAGTTACCAACGACCTTCAATCTGTCGCAGCCGCCCAGCCACATGTATGCTCCTCAGTGTTAGCCTGCGTTAGGGAACTGATTCACTGTGTTGAAAGAATTCATAGCGCATGCAGGGGCAGCAAACTCATAAATACACTAGGCACGTTGTGCTTTTTAGCTTGTCGTGTGCTTTAAAGTGTATCTATTATGTTCACTTTTTATTCATAAGGGTGTACAAAGATTTTTGTCTTGTTTTTTTTTTTTTTATATATAATAATAGAATTTTTATATATAATTCATAATAATTAAATATTTGAACCAGTATGGATCAGGGTCGACGCTAGTAACCCGTATTATGGTATTACTATAGCACAGTGTAATGTTTGGTTATCCAGCATCATTGCTCATCATGAAGGTATTTGGGAAAGTCCCTGAAGATTTTGAAAAAAAAAAAACATGAATAAATAACGACGGGAATGAAAGCAAATATCGCTAATGAATTCAAGCGCACGTACGTATGGACGATATACTGATGAGAAACGCCCACGTCAATCGGTGCTGTGGCTAAACGGAATATACACGAGTTGTGATAGTGACAATCGACTTTCATCTTCTACAGGAATCTCATGAGACGTCACTGGGACGTCTCCTCATCGTTGCCTGCTGTTTTGGGAAAGCAGTCAGCCTTGTTCTTCTTCCTAGACGTAACATTCACAGATGAATCCCGTGATTATAGAATATAAATATAGCAATGAGACATGGTGCAATTAAAAGCTTGTAAAACCTTCTAATTTATCAGGATTTGACATGGGCGGTTGTTCAACAACACCAATTACGGGACGTACATCAGGGGTAATTGAGGCAGCCGTCGGTGATTAACAGCTCCGGAGCAAGAGGATGACGGATAGATATTCTGAAAGATTGAGTGACTACAGACTCCAATGGTTTAATTGGACTTGAGATGTAAAACGAAAAAGAAATGTGAAATAGTAAAACGAGAGAAAGAAAAATGATGTTTGGGGCTTTGGGAGGAAAAAAAGAGCAGAGATGGAAGGATGAAACTAGAGGAGGGAGGCTTGGCCTGCGAGCCCCCAGCATGCTGTGCTAGGTCACAGTGCAGTAACCCGAGTGGGAGGGAGGTTGTGCTGAATCAGTCCCCATCACTGAAGGTGACCCTCTCAGCTTCCCTGCTTCTCTCTCCTCCTCTATCATTTCTCCCTCCCACATTCTTCATCTTCAGCTTTATCAACCCTTTACTCCCTTGTTCCTGGCCTGAATACCGCTTCGTCCATTCCCTTCATCTTTGCCATGATCGCTTCTTCTGCCCATCTCTCTTTCTCCGTCTCTCTCTCTCTCTCTCTCTCTCCATCACAGCCTCACTTGTGCTTCCCCTGCTTGTCACCTGATATTGATCCTCACCCCCTCCTCTCCTTCTTTTCTAGCCCACCATGCTAGCTTCCAGCCTCAAGGCCACGTACGGGTCTTTCTGCTTGTAACAACTTTATCAGGTTGCCGCTTTGCGCTCGGCTATAAATATCCGCCCGAGGCTGTGCAATCCGTCAGAGGGTTTGATTTATAATTGGAGTCGGACCACGAGAGTTGTCCCACCCGCAAGGCTCATTTAGACGGACTAATGAAGAAAAGGGGGAATCGGCTGAGGAGGTTGCCTCGACAAACAAAGTTTGAGCGGTGCAGTGCATCGATCACCTTCATGCGGAAGCATTCGTTAACGTTGGATCGCAAGATGATTCATAAATTCTTAAATAGTTGCAATTTGGGTAAATTTGCAGTTTGTAAAACTCATACAAGACTTTAAATTAAATTCACTCCACCAGAAATTAAGATAGAATAACAGTTCTGAATGAATTAATAATAATGTATGGCAGGTTATGAGGTTTTCAAGTCTGTGATTTAAATGTATTAATTTACAGGTGCAGTACTGAATATTAGGACGTTTCCTATGTCCCATATTTGTATTACTTTATTATGGCTGATTTATTATTACATTAAAATTGGAAAAAGACCAGGTAAGGTTTCAAAAACTGCCCCGTCCCTTGTGTTGTCCCAGATTCCTGTCTTTGGCTCAAACCAGCCTGACCGCTCTCTTTTACCCTTTCTCAACAACAACAAAAAAAGCTGTTACCACCACAACACTACCACTGACTGGATGATTTTTGTTGTTGTTGTTGTTGTTGTTGTATGGGACATCATTTTCTGTAAACTGAGATCATTGTGTATGACAGTCTCAAAATATTCTTAATTTCTAAAATAGGTAAGACAGCACCAACAACCACGCCAAAGTCACTGAGCCGCATGGGTGGGAATCACCAGGGTCCTCCTGATACGATATTACTGCGATACCTCCGTGCTGATTTAATTTGTATTGTGATTGTTGTATGTATCATGATTTTATAATTATCCCAATTGTTTTTTATTTTGTTACAATTCTATACAAACTCCTACCAATGCATGAGTAGTTTAGAGTGCACCACCTGTAGGATTATAGAGGAACTGCAACATTTGACAACTTCCAATGTAAACATACAGTGGTACTTCAGCAGTGTTAAAAGTTATTAAGGCAAAATTTTGTATTGCGAGATGATTTATTCTATAGGAAATAATATAAATGCAGATAATCCGTTCCAGCCACACAAAAGTATTACTAATATTACCAATTTCCAATACTATAATCATATTTTTGAATATAAAAACAATCAAAACATTAAGACATGTAAATGAAGTAAAGTATGAAATAATAGATATCAAACCTCACATAACCTTGATTTATGATTCCTCTTGGCACCGGCTGCTTTAAAAACTGAAACTGAAAGTGGCTCACTTTTCTTCTTGCTAACCTTCTTGGGACCCATGGTGCTATGTCTTTATTAAGTCTTCCCCAAACTCCAAAAACACCATTAAAAAAGTATGTAAATTTGGTTCTTTTGGCTTTCCACTACGCAAACAAGTTTCAGATGATTCCCAGACGTACGTGCAACTAAGCTGGTATTTGGTTCAGCTCTGTTTGGCATTCGGTTGGTCATATGCAGAAAATACTTTGAGGTACCACTGTATATAAATTAAAAATTTTATATAAAGATATGTAACTGAAACTATTTTTTTCTCTACTGAGATCATATTTTCCCACAATTTTGATGTTTGATGAACTGCGTGAACAGAAGCTCTTGACTTGACTTCTGTATCTGCATTTTTTATGCAACGTGCTGTTGCCAAATTGTTTGCAAATTTGATAACTTGCCGAATTCACTGGAAATATTACATTTGTGAATATATTCACTCTAAAGATTGATGTTATACTTACAAATCCTAAATTTGTCCAAATTTGTGTTAATCTGTAAATAGATTGTTTTTAAATTCTTTATAGATCCTGGAGTTAATTATAGCATACTGTATTATTTTACTGTTGAACACTGCTATGCAAATATATTACAGTAAAAAACGCTTTTCATCTCTGATTCATGAAAAAGACTTAATCCTTAATATTAATAAAGTTCTAATGTTACAGATGATCTGGAGCGAAGTCACAGATGGAGAATTGTCAGTGGATGTCTACTCTACTTTGCCAAGGGTAAACTGCACTCCATTATCCCACCATCTTTCTCTCTTCCCCTATCGTACCTACAACACATCTCCTTGAATATGGATGAGAGGGCAGAGCATGCATCCTGCATACAATCAAGCAATTAACCAGCAGACATCAAGTCAGTACCTTAAACGGAAGCTCATGGTTAAAAAAACAAAAACAAAAAAAACAATCATAGGTTTTATAGAATTAATGGTATTTGAGTTGATTTTGTAAAATGGGATGACTGGGAAGACATTCATACAATATGCACGTCCATATGGTTTAGTAATTAAAGATCTCGTCCAAGGTGTTCAGAGCAAATCCCACACTCTTTTCCATGTCATTTCTATATTTTCTGCATCTCCCTCTCTCTCTCTCTCTCTTTCTCTCTCACTCTGTCATACTAAATGAATGATTAATAACTATAGTATAACCTTGGCTGCAGGGCAGGCAGAGTCCACGGCAACGCATAGAAATGTCAGGGTCACAGTATTCATCACTGTAATCACCATAAGGGCAAGGCACATCCAGACACTGTGCATGCAAACACACACACACACAAGCATCCAAACACACAAAATGAGACACCTGACTAAAACACACCGATACGACACATCCCCTCCAGGGATGTTGACAGTGATTACAGCAATACTGGCGCACCGCACTACAGATTACAAATACCACCTTATACCGAGTGATGTGGAAACAAACATCTGTAAACATTCAAAGAAAACGTGCACTTGTGTTTTTAATGGTCACATTTTTGATGTGCACTTGCTACTCTGCTGTTACTCTCTATCACAAGTAGCTGATCTGACTTTTTTTTTTTTTTACATTCAATACTAGTTCTGAATGTTAAACAAAGCCTTCCTCTATTTTTAATCATTATGGTGCTGCTGTTTCAGGGAGGTGATTTGTTAAAAAAAAAATTATCAAAAACAAAAATAATACATTTTGAAAAGGTACCAGACTTTTTCTCATTGTTGGAGTGGCACCGTCCAAAGTACCTTTAAAAAAAATTCATTACATAATTAACTAGACCTTAGAAATCACTGGTTTTACACTTAAAAGCTAACTAAAGGTCAGTTACATGATGAAACTTAAAACATTTAAGTCCCCTTAGTGGTACCACCATGCAACATATTTCCTTTATGTGTTGCAGGGTATATTGGAATCAATCCATCCATCAATCAAGAAACCTCTATATGTCCAACTAGGGATTGTGAAGGCCAATGGTGATTACCATTGTATTCAATCCCATTTTTACAACCTCTGGTCATCATTCACACACAGATTGACACCCTAAGGGCAATATTGGAACACCTGTATTTGACATGTCAAATCTCTTTTGACTGTGGGAGGAAACCTGAGGAAACCCACACAAACTCCATGCACACAGACATCGGGGGGGAATCGAACCCGGACCCTAGAGGTGCAAGAGCCATGGTGCCATCTACTATATACTGGAATGAATGCTAAACAAAGATGGCTTGAAGTATCACAAAGTGGTATTTTCACCACATCAACTACCACAGGCAGTCTTGCACTCCGAAGTGGCATTAAATACACATCATTTGCACCTTTAATATCCTGTCTAAAGCATCCACGTGCACAGGGGGAAAAAAATCAGTGATCCTTAACTGGTTTTACTTACAACATCATTTATTTCTAAGAAGTGAAAATGATCAAACCTGCTGTAATCTGTCCTTAAGTGCTGTATGCACTTCGGACACATTCTGTTGCATGGAATTAAAGGTGGACTGAAGGTGAATGAAAGTTGCTGGAAATGCATGCATTCTCTCCACACACCTGTCCACAGTTGTCATCTCACACACTCTCTCTCACACACACATAAACACAACACACGCACTAATGTTTTGTACATAACATTGACTCACCCGCATTGTCGCCGACACACACACGTTCTCCTGAGGCAGTTCAGCCTCTGAGAGAGGAGGCGTTTAAACGCGTCTATGTACATCGAAACTGGACTCGCGGGGGGACTCGAGAATTAAAAAAAAAAACTGTCTTGTTATATTTGTTTTCCCGCCAGATGTTTGACGCACGCGGTCAGTGTGGAAGCCTGGACCCAGTGCGCACGTGAGCCGCGCGCGCACCGAACGCTTCGTTTAGAGCCAGAGTGGCAGCTTAACGGGATGAGAACTACAGCACCGGTCAGGGGGAGAGGGAGGGGGGGAGGGAGGGGTGAAAACGATACGCTTACACACACACACACACACACAACTACTTGGGCAGCGCTCTGGACCAGAATTCCTCAATTACAGTAAATCCTTCAAGGACAAACGTGAGGTGCTTTGATATTTATTCACACACACACACATGCAAAACGCTTACCTCCGGTACCGGACGCCTCCTCTGCATGGCTCCCGGTAACTCCCAGCCTGTGTTTAGTGGTAGATGCCGGTGTACACAGGTTTACGTCCCGTCATTAAGTGGTTAAGGGTGATATGGTGGTGCTGAGGGGGTGAGAGTGATCACCACTCTGTAATCACCTCACGGACACCGGATCGATACTGAAAGTCTGGATCACAGCCACCGGCGTCCCGCGGTGTGAATGACATGCTGCGCGAGCGATCGCAGTCCCGGTCACGGTGCCACGGTGTCCGAGCTGAGAGACCGCATGATGGGACACCGAGGAGGAAACAAAAGCAGTAGATAAGGGAGGGAACTGAGCGCAAGGAGGAGAGAAACACTAAACCGGGAAGATCCGCCCCTATAGTGAGTGTGAACGCGTCAGGTAACTTTCAGTACCGGTTTGGGGTTAAAAAAAAACCTTTTCACCTGAAATGTGCAAAGAGCTACCTGGAAGAGTTAAAATAGTTAATGAGATAACTTACTAACTTTGTGCATGCTTTTTCTGGCAATGGTGGTTAGCATTGTAGGCAAACACCTCCAGGGTCTGGGTTCGAGTCCCACCTCAGGTCTGTGTGCCTGGAGTTTACATGTTCTCTTTCAGGGTACCCCGGTTTCCTCCCACATCTCAAAGACACGCAGGTTAGGCTAATTAGCATAAGTGAGTCTGAGGTCCTATCATGGTCCTACAAATGGGAATAAATGCAACCATTGGCCTCCACAGTCTCTAGTTGGACTACAGAGGTTCCTTGATGGATGGCATATTTTTTTCTAACATTTGTAACATGCTTTATAGTTGTATTATTAATTACAATCTGTCATACAAGTCAATTTATTTCCTTTTTTGTTTCATATCATTATAAATAGGCACTTAGCACTGTGGGTGAGGGTTCGATTCCGTGTGTGTTTTCGAGTCTGTGTGTGTGGATGTCCTCCCTGTTTTTGCTGGGTTTCCGCCGGGTACTCCGGTTACCTCGCTCATTCCAAAGACATGCAGATTAGGTTAATTGGCATCCCTGTAGTACCATGTGAGTGAATGCTGTGTGCATGAGTGCATCCAGCATGCACCCCGCCATGTGCCCGAAGTTTCCTGGGATAGGCTCCAGGCTTCCTGTGACCCTGTATAAAGAATAAGAAGGATAAAAAAAAAATTAAAGAATGAAGAGCATTATATCTACCGACGGCCAAGGGGGTATCGAAAGGGACATGGCAGAGGACACCCTGGATGGTGGATATCACAGGACACGAATCCGCACACCTTAAGATCTATACGGGCAACTGAAACATACAGCCTACAATGCATGTCTTTGGACTAGAGTACCAAGAGGAAACCGATCAAGCATGGGGAGAACATTGAAACTCTGTCCACTCAGACCGAAGCATGATTCGAACCCCCAACCATGGAGGTGGGAAGAAACTGCTGAACAATACAGGTTAATTCATGATGAATAAGAGGTCATTATTAATTGGTTAAAAATGCATGAACAAAATCAATAAAGAAATTAATTGACAGGATGAAACCAGTATATAGTAGTGGATAGTATCTTTATTATAGCTTTAATTCATTTGGTTAAATATACTGTCATATATATATATATATATATATGTCATTTTTCTCAGTACAGCCTTGTAGGGAAGTGCAATTCCCTGTAAATGACTAGTGAAGACCTACCTATCCTTCTGTACATTTTCCCATAATCATGTATGGGAAAATGTGTGAAAGGTAAGTTGTCCTTCACTATATCACAGTCAGCAGGGCTTATTGTAAACTAATATTACATTATTGACATTATGGGTCCATGTGTTATTATATAAATCTAAAACAAATAAGCATAAATCTACATTTAATTAAAAAAAAACATGAATGTTTAGGTTACTATCTGGCAATTAACAAATGCATATTTGGAGTCATAAAAATGTTTTTAGCATTCAATTAACATAGCAATATTTGATGTTAAAGTATGAAGTATAAGATAGTGGCATGGTAATTTTACAATAAGGCATATTTAATTTGTATTAAAACAGCAGCCTTAATTTACATTAATTATTGTAATAAAAAATGGAAGTTATTTTTCCAAACTATACAACAAAATAGTGCAGGTGATTTTGTTTTATATTTACTGTATGTATAAAATATTTTGCAATGGTTCTTCCCATATCTCTACTCACTGTTTCCCCCACCGTCTCTCAGTGCATCACTCACTTCCTGACAGGTAGGAAACAGCAGGTGAGACTAGTGGGAGTTACTTTTATATTTACACTGACAGTCACATACTGAATTACAATCTAGAACCAAGCCTCCTGGTTGCTCTTTTTGGCATCATCGGAGAGAAGGATAAGCAGCTAAAGATTTAAACCCAGCTAAACATTGATTATTGTCCTTTGCATCCCTCCTTGCCCGGCGTTATCTTTTATTTAAGTGGAAGGATGCCACCTCACCTATTCATGCCCAGTGGCTTAGGAATATTTTGTCTTGTTTGTTTGTCCCTTCAGAAGTGATGAGTCAATCTTTAATTCAAACTTGAAATTTTAAAATGTCAATTTCCTCATAGTTTACTCTCCCCCTTTATTTGATTGTTTTTTCCTCATTTTTATTTTTTTTTTTACCTGTTTTTTCCTTTCTTTGCATACAAAACCCAGACTTCGAGCTCCTTGTTTCTGCTGGTTTCTTTCTCTTTTTTTTGTTAATCTGATATACTTGAAAGGCACACTACATGCTCATTTTGTATTTTATGTTTCTGCTTAAATAAATAACAATAAAAATATTGTTGAAACTAAAACTGCATAGATCACAGTGGATACACTGGGGAGACACCTTTCATCACTGCAGCAACTGAGTACAGATGGCCTGCACACAGGACCAGTTGATCCAGTTCTACACTCCAGTCATCAAATCTCTTGTATCCACATCCATCACACCCTGGACACAAACTTTTTCAACTCCTCCCTTCTGGAAGGTGCTATGTAACCCAGTGAACAGAAAAACTGCAAGACACAGGAGCAGTTAATTTTCCCATTGCAATCACCTTCATAAATAGCTGGAAGGATCATGTGTTATACAAATATCAGCATGTTCAGACAGTTGTTATACATCACATTCTCAGATACTGTATTGTACAGTAATACATCATTGCCTTATTTTTATTGTATGAGGCACATTATAGCACTACAATATGGTGGCACAGTGGCTTAGTGGTTTGCACTGTCCCCTTGCACCTCCAGGGTCCAGGTTCAGTTCCTGCCATGGGATTTTTGTGCATGGAGTTTGCATGTGCCTCCAGGGTCCAGGTTTGATTCCTGGCCAGGTTCAGTTGCCACCTCTGTATGTATGGAGTTTGCATGTTCTGCTCTTGCTTGGTGGGTTTCCTCTGGGTACTCCTCTGGGTACTTTCCACAGTCATGGCATAACATGCAGATTAGGCGAACTGGTATTCCCAAATTGCCCATAGTTTGTGAATGTGTGTGTACACGTTTGTGCCTTGCGATGGATTGGCACTATGTCCATGGTGTACCCTGCCTCATGCCCCAAGTCTCCTGGGATAGGCTCCAGGCCCTGCGACCCTGAATACAGGATAAAGCGGTGTAGACGATGAGTGAGTGAGTTTTCTCCCTTCTTGGTGAGTTCCCTTTGGGTACTCCAGTTTCCTCCCACAATACAAAGACATCCAGATTAGGCTAACTGGCGTATCCAAATTCCCTATAGTGTTTAAATGCACGTGCAAATGTTCAGCGTGGGTCCTACAAAGGTTGTAAAATGGGAATAAATACAATGGTAATCACCATAGGCCTCCACGTTCCCTAGCTGTATCACAGAGGTTCCTAGATGGATGGAATCTTGTATCTGTGTATTATCTGTGAATAACATCTGCATTGTCTGCATTACCTTAGTGTCAAACGTCATAGCATCGTTCACTGTTCAGTAGTTCACTGTCGGCTTGTTGGACCGAGGTGTATTCTGGGAAATGTATTGTAACGTCATATAACTAGACGCAAGTTGAGCGTCAATAAAACTACATTACCCAGCAGTATTCCGAATAGCCCGTTAATACGAAACAAACATGGCGTCGCCGGAGCCGCAACCAGACCGCGGTGATAACGAGGAACAATTAAGGAGAGAAGACGGCGAAACAAAGGCTGGTCCGATTTCTTTCGGTTTTAGCAAAAAGATAAATAAAGCCAAATTTGAGAAAGGAGAGGAGCGAGATTTTTTAACTTCAGTTGAGGGAAAGAAGCTACAAAGGTAAGCTAATGCTCGCGCGCTAACCCAGTCTAGTTGTCATGAGAAATATACAGTGTTTATATTGATTTACATTTATTATTGTTTGAACAACTAACGCTGGTTTATAGAATATAAAGGGTTTATTCGTGTATTGGATAATTAGCTGACCCGCATTGACGTTTGATTTTGTATATTTTGCTATTTTTCTTTAATCTAATACTTAATATTGTGAAAAAATCTGCAATTTACAACAATTATTTATAATCATGTAATATTCGAGTCCTAGATTATTCCTGACTTAACTCTTAAAAATATATATTTCTTCTATAATATTTGGATGCTGTGGACAGTATACATCAAAGTATCCTCAACATCACGTGATCATATCTAAGTATGAATGACACTTAATTTGAGTAAATGACGTCACACCAAGGGCGTAGATTTGCTCTGGACATTGGTGGGGACCTATGACTCCACCCACCCACCCCAACTCGTTTTTTAATGTTTTTTTAATATGCCTCAAAATGCAAAATCACTTTACATTAATACTAGCAATGCATCGATTGATATTAATCCACTCGAAATGCAATTCATTAAGTTAAATTAAGGAATAGTGTAATGTTTGTGGTTCCTGGTTAATAACATTTTAAAACACTTCTGTTCACACAACTCAATGTTCTAAGTGCAATATCTGATTATAATACACTTGTGCAATACTTCTTTTCACT
>JAQMYL010000039.1:24728971-24739066 GCA_030014365.1 Clarias pachynema
TGGATTAAATTATTGGTGGGGACATTTCAATAGTCGGAGGATATTGGTGGGGACACATCCCCTCCGTCCACCCTAAACCTACGCCCCTGCGTCACACAGCTCCAGTCTACTTTTCATCACTGTTTTTCTGCGGATGTCTCACACACTGTTTTTGTCTCCATGCAGCACCAAGCCTGTGGAGAAACCTAAAGAGCTCATCATCCCTCTAATCCAGAAGAACCGCTGGAAGACAAACGAGGGGGTGAAGCAGAAGGACGGGAAAGAAGCTCCGTCTGATCAGCAGGACTCGGTAGAGTCTCAAGCCATCAAAGAGCTTATTGAAGGTGTGTCTTTACTTACTTTTTACTATACACTTAATAAAAGTTTATTAAAAGTGATTCATCTGCCTGTTTAGGCATCTGCGATATTCAGCTCTATGTTAAGATCTGTTCGAATTCTTGCCTAGATTAGGGCACTGACATGAGAAAATGTTTGCCAGTTAGACAACAGAACTGTTCTTTAAGTCACCATGTAGTATAAGCATCTGGAAATGCTTTAAATACGAAGTCATACCGGGACATTTGATTGTGCAGAATAACAGAACACTGTTGTTGGTGGTGGTCTTTTGACTGCTCCTATCAAGGGGTCGCCACAGCAGACCATCTGATCCACACACAATTTGGCACAGGTTTAACTCCGCATTCCCTTGTCTCTGACGTTGACCAGGATTGTCATTCAAGGATGTACGGGCTTCTTCAAAACATTTGCACCATTGAAAGATAAGCGTCTCATAACCGTACTGTGCTCGAACTCTTCTGTAAAGGACAATCAGTTTTACAACTTCACTTACAAGAGATTTCATCACAAGTCCCGGTTTCACTTGAACAGCACTCATTTAATTCCAGCTAGAGTGGAACCTTGGATTGCGAGTACCTCGATCTGCGAGACGAGAAAAAAAAGTTTAAAAGGCTGTAGCAGTGCTGGAGATCAATCAGTTTAGAGGAGTGATTCCGGTTTTGTGTGTGTGTGAGAAAGTCATCGCTCCTCCTGTTGGTTTGTTTGATATTGATCAGAAATGTGTATGTTTAGGGGTTTTTTGGTGCACAACTTGGGGTGAACGTAATCATTTCTTATTGGACTGTTCATGCTGGTTTATGAAACTAGCAAATTCTACTGGCGTGACAAACAAATCAGACACCAAATGTTACTTTTTAAAAATGTATTAATTAATTAATTTATTTATTTATTAAAACCACCATAGCATATGCGCATTAAATGTCATATTGTCAATATTTCCTCAATGTTGCTACCCTCCACTTGCAGAGTCTCAGAAGCTGCAGGAAGAATGGAAAAGCGGCCCTCAGCGCGACCCGAACCTGTCCATCCCACTGCTCATGCAGAACCAGGTGCCGGAGGGCTTCGAGGACGGCGAACACATCAAAGTGGACCTCCGGCCTGAGTCGGTGAGTACGAAATGACAGGAGAACCTATAAACAGTGTAAACGGAAAGATAAGTAGTTTATAGAGATGACAGGAAAGTTAAAGGGAAGTTTTATAACCATGGATTACACAGGATGTCACAGCTTCATAAAGTTAGCAATGCAGCAATGTGGAATTTATTTTGTATATACGATGAATGTCTTGAAGTTCCGCTTCCTATGCAGTCTTATGCACCTGTAGGTTCATTTAGAGCAAATGGTTTAAACATCTGCAGTCACAATATTATTATAAATTAAGGGCTATCCATATGAGTGGTATAGTGTACACTGGCAAAGTTTATTTCTGTTAAGCATGAATAAGAAATAATGATTGTGTATTGCCCAATTTTCTTAAACTTAATAGTTAAAGGTTTCTATTCAACGTCAAAGGTCTGAAACGGCTAATGACATGCAAATGACTTTTATTAAACTTGCTTATAACGTAAAAGCAACATACATTCGTGTTTAATGCAGTCTGAGTCCAAATATGTTCAAGCCTAGTGGATGTCTCCATGCTACTGAAATGCTACTGATTCCAGTCAGATGGAATAGTGGGAGCCCCCTAGTGACAGGGAGGAATTGGACACAACTAAATTGGGGAGAAAATCTAAAAGTTCACTCCTGTGGTGTCTGCCGTGGCACTTCATGGAAGCAACATGGAGAAGAACTCATTAGAAAAAAATAATAATTTCAAGCTTTAATATCTGAGCTTGTTTACTCTACAAACCTTGTCAGTGATGTATGAGGGCAAAAAACAAACAAAAATAACCCAAAACGTAAAAAATTGTTCATTAATTGTAGTCGGGGCTTCTTTTTTTTTTTCTTTTTTACAGTAAATTACAGTAAACCCTTACATATCTACCTGATTGTTTTTCCTCTTCGGTCTCAGCCTTGGCGCGCGTAATGGGATGCTCGTCAAATCCGGCTCTCTCTGGTCGAATCTGGTCATCTGCATACGGCTGTGTCAGCACCGGGTTTTTCCCAAGCTCACATACTTGAGTAGCGGGTCCCTGAAACACCATGTGGGCCGAGTGACGTGCGTGTACATGCGGGTGTACAAGGTTGGGAAAGGGAGGAAAAGGTTGCGTTTATGAAATGAATGATGAAGCAATCCCGTGTCCAGGCGCTGTTGCTTACTCTGCATATTTCCCCCTGCCGTTCTCACTCGCCCTCCCTACCTCCACCGCTGTGTGCAAGCCGACGAGTGCAGCAGGGTTAGACCAGTACCGGCGTGTTGAGTGAAATGAAGTGAATGCATGTCGGAAAAAAAAAAAAAAGTAGCTAATTATCACCTCTTGTGCAGCCTGAAGTGTATTCTCGATATGTTTAGATTCAGGTGTGTGAAGGTGTTCATTCACACCAGTTAATTCTTGAAGAGTATTTTCTACAGATGCAGAATGTGTGTGTGTGTTAATCAGGTTTCTGTATACTAGTCCACAGAGGCTGATTATGAGCAGGTACCGGTGGAGGCGTACGGATTCGCCATGCTGAAAGGAATGGGATGGAAGCAGGGAGAGGGCATTGGAAACAAGTTCAAACAGTAAGGTTTCCTTTTCTCTTCCTCATCATTTGATTTCAGAGATCATGTAAATCGAGGTAGATTCGCAGGACGTGTTCATGTTTTAAACCTTACGTCCGTGCGAATAAGAGATGACTCGCCTTTAAATACAATTTCTCACTGAAAATATCCCTTGCCTGTCAAATCTCTGTGGTCAGAAGGTGTCGATTACGTTTCTACAACAGCAGCCCTGACACTAAATCTGTATTGTTTCCATGACAACTAAACAGGGCACTTAGACAGTAGATGGATGCTCCACTTTATAAAAAAAAAAAATAAAAAGAGAGAGAGAGTTTAAGGGTAACATGTTGTGTTAACTTCAAGAGGGAGGGGGAAAAAAAGAGGTGCGTGAGGGAACAATTGTTAATAAGGCATGATCACAGGTGCTAACTTCTTTCGCAGATGTTTAACAAAGTTACACACTAGAAAGTACAAGCACAAAATGTCCGGCTGTGGTAAATTTAAAATGGCTTGTGTGGTAGTAAAGAAGGTACTGTTATTGGAAAAAGGCCAAGGAAAGGTCAGGCCGTATCACTCCATTTCATTGTTGATTATTTTACCATCACAGTACACCCTATCTTGCAATAGTCCTGTTTTTATTGTTTTTACTAGCTGTCAATGGGGAAAAAAACAACACTGTACCATATGGGACCAGCATGACAAATAAGCGTATTGAACATGAAACAAAAATATCGAAATCATTTCATTGCACTCATAATCAATGGAAAACAATGTTGTACAGTATTTCACATTACACATTATGTACAGAACTAAAATAAGAATAATAGGAAAGTGATATTGTGTTTTTTAACTTTTTAGCATTACATAGGGCCATAACTAGAAGGCATGAAGCCGCAGCTTCACTAAATAGAATGAACATATAATAAAATTTTGAAAAGCGCATTTTATTTGCCCAGATATGCTTAGAAATATTTTTTTTCCATTTGAAATTATTATCAGATGAATAACGTTTGTGATATTAAATTTTTTTTAGGATATAGCTTTGCGAGAAACTTTAAACCTATTTTCCCGGGTTAATAATAAGTATTACAGTATACGCCATTGTTAGTTCTGACCAAGTAATCTGATTGGACGAGTGTTCATAATGGGCGGTAACAGCACTGGGACATTGAACTAAATGTATCACTCTGCTGTCCCAGGTCCTCTAATAACCATTAATTACACTAAGTACCGGTCTCGGCATGGGTTGAAAGTACCCAGTCAAAAGTTTGAGCACACCTCAAAACTTACCTCTGCTGCAGAGGAGAAGTTAATTTAGAGGTTTTTTTTTTTTTACCAGCCTCAAAAATCACCAATTAACAAACAGCACCTCAAATTAGAGGCGTTATGAAGGCTTTACAGGGCATAAGTAGCAGACAAAGCTTGAATGAGATTATTGCACATTTTGGATGCTTTCAGCCTTGTTTTACAATGTAGAAAAGAATAAAAATCAGAAAAGACCAGGGCTCGCAAAATCGCTAGCCCGACGTCCCGGGGCTATTGTGTCTTCCAGTCGGGCTACCGAAATCTATCTCAGCCCCGCCCGTCGGGCTATCATGGGATGGAAAAATATATGCCAATGCTTTTGCATTCTTTCGCAAATGTAGCTGGGTAATTGTTATTTTCGGGCATCGATGAGCCACTGTCAATATGTGAAATATTGAAATCGCATTTGAATTCGCGCTTGTTTTTTACTTTGACTTTGTGATCGCGCGAACTGTGTAAAGAGCGGCAGTACTGATTGGTCAGTGACGGATTAATTGCGCACCAATTCCTCTGACATCATCTTATCACTCATTAGCTTACTATTCAAAAGTGACACGTGAAATCTCCCGCAGCAAGCTTAAACATGTGATAGAGGTTGATTGCGAAGAGAACTTAAAAAAAAATCGCTGACCGTTAAGTGTCTGCGTGTGTAAAAATTTACGCAGGTATTTTAGTTCTGCTGAGACGGGTCAGGGTGAAGAAGGGACAGTCAAAGAAAAGCCTAACACAAAGTGGACAAGTTATGACAAATCAGATATGAGGCAAAAAGAAAGCGCAGCTTTTTGGTTTCATGGACAAAAGAATTTCTGTGGCTGGAATATGACAAGCTAAATAACAATGTTCTGCCGGGTGGGTCGTGAGTTTCCCTCGATTTCTGACTTGACAAGCGCCTTTGTTACTGGGACCAGTAATTTTAGGAAAGACCCGATCAGAACCCATGAGAAATCTCTGCATCACAAGACATCCATTGGTGCTCAGTCTGCAGCATCTTTGCCAGAACAAACACCAATTGCAAAAAAACATACTAAAAATAAACCAGGCATAACGAAGTCCTGAAAAAGCTGTTTAGAACAGCATACTATGTTGCAAAGAGTAAATAACCATTGGCAAAATTTAGCAGTCTTTGCAAACTTCAAAAAGCAATGTCGAGTGGCATTTACTTATCCGTGACTTCAGTGGAAATTTCAGATTCAGAATCGGACACAGACTGATTCATGTTCTACACAGTTCTTACAAGTTCATAGAAATTTCTGTTCAATTAGAACCAAATATTTGAGTTAATGATTAAAATTTTTATAAAGTTGTTGTAATCTGTGTTTTAACAATTTTTTTATTGTTTTGTTTCCTTTACAATATTATACATTAAAAATAATCCCTTTTTTTATTTGGGCTACTTAAATTTATTTTGGGCTACCAAAAACTGAAGAGTGCCTGCCCGAAGGGCTACCACGGATTTTTAAATTTTGCGAACCCTGAAGACCATGGAATTAGAAGGCAAGTCCAAACTTTCGACTGGTAGTGCAGGTCTGTATGGTACGCGCTACTGAGGAGAGAGCAGCTACCTGCAAAACCCCATGTTCAAAACCAGTCGTTGACTCTGCTTAACAATAGCTTCGAGGTTGTTCCACATTGGCTTTTTTTCTTTATACTCAAGACGAGCGAGAAAGCTAACTAGCTTCTAACACAAGGCTGAATCCCAAATCCCTCTATAATCTCTAATCCCTCTATAATCTCTAATCTCTAAAATTTTGATGTAACAAGTAATCTAACGCGTTAGGTCCACCATTTAAGTACTCAGTTACTTAGTTATTTTTCTCAAAAATGTAAATCATCATTCAGACAATTTGTGTGTTCTGTGAGCCAGACAGCAGTCATTCGCAATCCGTTAGTGTGTGTGAAAGTCGTCCTACAAGCCCCGCCCCCTCTGTTATTCCTACTGTTATACCCCTATCCCTATGCGGTTTGACTATGCGAGGACCGACGCGCAGAAAGATGGAAACCTAATCACGGTGCCAAAACTCATCATGATGAACCGTACTTGCGGCCACCGCGCAAAACCGCGTAGGTGAGATAGGGGTATTAGTAGTTAACAGATTATGGGCCAAACTTTGCTGAGTGATGATGGTAGAATAATAAGGTCTTGACTAAAACAACATGCATGAGGAATCACAAAGGAGTTTTGCAATGGAAAAGTACTCGAACTAGTTACTTTCATCAGAAAGTAATGTAACTGATTACTTTTTAATGACAGTAATCACTAATTGTAATGTAATTAACAAGTAGCATCAACACTGGCAATATCACACGTTGTCAGGTCATGCTGTTGTGCATAATATCAGCACGGCTACGATGCCTTCTGTACTCAGGCAGCTCGCTAATGCCTACGGCCGCATTACAGCCGTGCTGATATTCCTCACACCAGCACTCCTGTGTGTCTTGTGTGATATTGCTTAAATGTTACACCTTTTCTTTAGTTTTTTTTAAAAATGTGACACACTTAAAGCCTGCCATCTGTCCTCTCTCTCTCTCACAGGTTTATTTTTTGGCAGCTGATCTGTTCGATGCTTTGTGTATACAGTATACATATTTGTGTACCCTTTCCTCTTACCGTGTTCTCAAATAAACGGTTCCTGCTTGTGTAACTGTAAAAACATAGAACAGCATGTCACACTTAATCACAGAGCTGAACAATAAGAGCTATAATCAGGATCATCATAATTTTGCTGAAGATCTAACTAAATAATGTGTTGCTCAGAGTTTTCAGTCATATTACACTTTAAAGAAGGAATGTGAGTACATGTTAATGTTCCTCTTATGCAAACGTGATTGCATCTCCGTCATGCTTTTTATCTATTTATAGATACATTTAATGTTGTGAGACATCTGCAAGGCAAGTTGGCTCCTAATATCAATCATGTTTTTTCATTCATTCATTCATTCATTTATTAATTCTTGTTGGATAACAGAAGCCTCCGCTTGGGTACTGTACAAGGGGTGTTAAAGTCAAACTGGGACTCGTGGTGAAATTTCTCTTGAATGAAGGTGTAAACAAGACTTTACGCACAGTACACCGTTGAGACTCTTAGCCGCAGTAAAATATTTGAACGGTGCAAACGTTTCAATGGAGGCCATACATCTGTGAATGACTCCTGCAGTTGTTCCCGTGAACATTCAGCGAGCGGAACGCCTGCTTTATTGAGAATCGGTGGGTGACTTATCACCAACCTTTGGAAGAGATCCATCTGTCAGTGGGAGCTGTACATACAATCATTCACGAACAGTACTTGCCCATTAGTAGTAATTAACAGTTTTTACACCTACACTGTTATTCTGGGCAGTATATAAAAGGTAAATGCCAAAAGAAAATAACATTCTCATGATCTCTCTTTATGTCTGACTCTTTCTATGTCTGACTCTCTCTCTCTCTCTCTCAGAGATGTTAAACCTATAGAACACCAACTAAGACCCAAAGGCCTGGGTCTGGGTGCTGATCGCTCTGCCATTAAGGACCTGGAACCCACAAGGCCCCGAAGACCGCCTAAACCTGGAGAACAGGGAGAGAAAGTTGATGAGGGCTTGGTGTTGGGGCCTGGCGGGTGTGTTCTTGTCCAGAAAGGGGCTCATAAAGACCTCTATGGGAAGGTGAGATTTGACCTATGCTTTTTTAAAATTTGGTAGTCAGTATGTAATGTTTTCTATACAGTAAGCTGTAAGTGTCTTTTATTAGATCAAATATCTTATGATTTCTGGGTGTTTTAGCAGATGAGTTGTATGCTGTAAGTTTGTTTCAGCATTTGGCAACTTTAGTTGTAGACTGACTTCCATTAAATCCTCTCCCTCTCTCTCTCTCTCTCTCTCTCTCTCTCTCTCTCTCTCTCAGATAGAATGCGTAGACACCGACAATGCCAGAGTTGTGGTGAAACTTGCTCTAGGAGGGCAATCAATTGACATCAGCCAGTACTTGTTACGGCTAGTGCCTCAAAAAGAATACGACAAATACTGCAAAGATATCAGTGAGTCTCCACCATGACAGTCTTTTAAACAATATCTCTTTTTCTCTCTCTAGGAATATTTTGTTTTGTTTGGTTGTATTATCGAGGTTTTGAATAGACAAGAGCACAATTTCCTCTAGAACAGGTTTTAACTGGCATTTAGCAAGCACACTGGTGCTGTTTAGGATGATTAGAAAATCGTCACATTTTTATATATAACATAAGATGCTGATGTAGGTTTGAAATTGCAGATAAACATGTTTGATAACCGCACTTTTGCTTTGTTTTTCTGCAATCTCTCCATTTGCCAGGCCGCCTGAGCAAAGCCCACAAGGAGAAAGAAAAGGAGAAAGAGCGAGAACGTGAAAAGGAGAAAGAACGTGAAAAGGAGCGAGAGAAGGACCGAGCACGCGACCAGCAGAGAGAAGAAGAGAAGGCGAACGGGAAAGACGAACAGCGGAGAGATCGGCAGTCGGAGAGAGAGAACGATAGGGGGCGTGACCAGAAAAAGAGGAAGCACAGGGAAACGGATACAGACAGGTAACTTTGCCTAAAGGGGAGAAATACTGGAACTTCCTCTCTCTTTTATTAGTGTTCTTTATTTCTTTCTTTCTTTATTTCATGATTTCAGAGAGAAAGCTCCTTCTGTGAAGGAGCCTCGTTCGTCTCCGCCCACCTGGCTTCAGAGAGACCTCCATGTCCGCTTCATAGATAAAGCCTTTAAAGAAGGCAGATACTACAACTCTAAGGTAACACTTCATGCCTCCTGCTAGAAACTTCTAAAGCCGGCACGTATGCTACAGCATTGTGAAGGTGCATAAATCTCTGCTCTTTCGTCTGTTGTGTTCAGATGAGAATCGAGGACGTCATCGCACCACACATCTGTGTCTGTCGAACAGACGAAGGGCGACTGCTGGATGGTAAGATGCCACGTTTGGTCCATACAAATCATTTTTACAATATAACCCAAAGAAATGACCTGATCCAGCCTGGAAGATTTGACCTGTTAGTTTCCTGTCATCCCCGCCCCCCCCTTTACCCCCTCCGTCAGATGTCAAACAGACGATGCTCGAGACCATCGTGCCCAAACGTGACACGGACTCCATTATGGTGGTGCTGGGAGAACACCGAGGACAGGTACAGTAGATGTACACAAACACTGTAATGCAGAAATAAGCCGAAACCTTGGAGTCATTAAGTTGTTCCCGAAACATCTGTGAGTCATATGTTTTGACCATCACTGGAGTGTAAGAACTTTTCGTCACAGTTTGGTGTAAATGCTCTTACGTGTGTTCACTCGCATTTCAGTAACATAATTCTACTGGGATTGTTTATCCTCAAATATTAGTAAGATTTAGGTAAAAGTTAATTGAAACTAAATTAATAGTTGCCTAAAAAATATATAAGCATATAAGATTATCATGAATAATAAAAAAAAGCACTAAGTAAGTGGGTTTAAAAAAAATATATATATATATATTTATTTTTATTTTTATTATTTTTTATTTACTAGCACATCACTTTTACATTCTTTCGTTTTATTTCGATTTGTTTTTTTTTTTTTTATATCTCGGGTGGGCCATAAGTTTCCATACATGGGGGGCGGGGGGAATATAAGAAATATATATAGTACTCTGCAAAAGTCTTAGGCACCATATTATATGCTGTACCAATTTTGTTATACATGTTTAATAACTGTCATTCAAAATCATTCAGTATTTCCATATATAACTTAAAAATTTATAAATAACATTACAGGAGAATATATGCATGGCTGTAAAGAAAAAAAAAATAGTACAAGACAGACCAGTTTTCAGATGGA
>JAQMYL010000039.1:24739166-24759824 GCA_030014365.1 Clarias pachynema
TTTATTACTCTTTATTGCTCTTTATAGAAGTTTCTTTTATGCAGAAATGTTTTCAAAAGCATCTTTTTCTTATGCCATATTTTTTTATGTGCCCAAGACTTTTACACAGTACTATAAGTAAAATAGTTGTTTACATCCATGGTGTATCAGAAAAAGATAAGAGACATAAATCATTTGAAGGACCGCATTACCAATGCCATTGCACACACATCTCCAGATGTGCTAATGCGTGTTCATCAGCAGTGTTTTCAAAACAATGGTAACCATGTAGAGCATATTATATGAATAAATATATTTTTTCTAAGTATGGAAACCTCTGGCTCACGCTGTATATAGTTACTGCTATTATTATTATTATTATTAGCATCATTGATTACGCTCTCTTATTTACCAGCATTTCACTTTTACGTTTTATGTTTCATTTCTGTACATGTTTTATTATATATGAATTTTTCTTCTTTTATTATTATTAGGTATTAATAACTATTGAATCAGTTTGTTTTAAATAAGTCTTAAAGATTAATAAGAATGATTTCAAATGAAAAATATCTGTAGGCATGTATATGAACCAGTCATGTGTTTGCGTGTGCGCAGGTGGGCCACATTCTGAAGCGCGATAAAGAGAAGTGTAGAGCCATGGTGCAGCTGGAGCGCTATGAGGAGAAGGTCTTCACAATGGACTACGACTCCATCTGCCATTACGTGGGTGGAGATCACTGAGCAGCAACTCACACAAACAAATAAATACCCCGCAGGAGACAAGGTGACCATCTCCACTGGTCCTCCGGAGACAACCAGACTGTCCACAACTAGATTTCTTCACTACGCTACTTCACATCGGTCAAGTGAACTCTGTTGAGGAAATCTGGGATTTCACTTGTAGCTAATTTTGAAAGCTGCATCCCAGGGCTGGAGAAATGAGACTATCTGGAGTTTGGTTTGGGACGTTCTTCACTGTCTGTAGTATATAAAGTTCTCATTTCATTAACATTCTTTTTAGGAGATTTTTGTCCATTTGGCATGTAATTCCTGCAATATAAAATGTCTGTTTAATAATAAAAATAAAATGTCTTTCCCTACAGTTTAATTCTCATTCTGAGATGCTTTTCTATTCAGCAGGGTTGTAACAAGAGGTTATATACTGTAAGGTTACTGTATCCTTCCTGTCACCTTAAAAAAAAAAAAGGCTCTTCTGAATCGTCACGAAAACAAGGCGTTCCCATTCACACTGCTCACGTACACCTATCTGTGCGAACTTGAGAGACTCTTGTGTGTGAAAATCCCAGGAGCTCTTTGGGGAAATACCCAAACCAGCCCATCTGATCACTAAGATTCCACTTTCTTTTTTGGTTTGTTTGTTTTGATTATTGTATGAAGCATATATTCACAATCTTGACAGTATGGATCCAAATATTTCTGAATTTGTGCTGCTTAATTAGATCAGGTCGATCTGGTCCAAGCTCTTTAACTTTTTTCTTTCTTCGTCCGATCGCCTTGCGAAGGGGTATTTTAGCAAAGAAATTACAGAATTTCCTCTCATATTTATCTGGCTTCCATGTCAATCACTATACAATACATTAACAATCTGCTGACCATTAATAAAACTCGTTGAGAATGGTCCAATCACATGAGCCCAAATATTAAAAAATTTAAAATTGATTTGCTAAGAACAAAAGTGGGAGGGTTCGGGGCCCACAGTGCTGCGCCCCAAGGATGATTTGAAATAAATCCAATTAGAGCTCAGCCGCAAATCACATGCTTTTCAAAAATTTGCGTGCCTACATAGACGCCCCATGTACACGAACACAAATGAACGTGATATAATTTAATTACAATTTTTTAAAAATCTAAACTGTATTAAATACAGTGGAATATTTTCAGTGGAACTAAATTACTTTTTCATTATTTAAATAATTACATGTTAAAGTAGTTCTTCTCTGCCTAACTTTAAGGGGGTCGGCGCCCCTTATTGACCGGCCGCCACTGAAATAGATCCCACTTAAGATCACTGATTTCTAAGCTTACTAAACCTATGCAATATTTTGGAACTGTATGAATTTTCTTGTAATTTATCAAGAGAAGGATTTCAATTGCTGTTTTCATTTTTTTTTGCTTTACATTTTTAAAGCAATTCTTAGTACAGCATGCACGAAAGTCTTAATTATAGGCATTATGATTATTTTTTTTTTTATTTTAAACAAAAATCGAGGATAAACATGCACATTAATTCAAACATTAACATATTAAATGTCGCACAACAGTATAAAGCAGCACTGCAATTACTGCTTCACTAAAAAAATTTATAATACACAGTTTTATAATACACGATTTACAAACACACTGATCTGACACCTGGATAGAGAGGCAGGATGAAAACCCATAGAGCTGTAATAGACCATGTTCCTCATGGTCTAGAGAAACATTGAAGCAGACAGTGTGTAAAACGTGTTGAAGGATCGGAGCTGTTAAGAAACTATTAGGGCATGAAATAACACACGTAATGTGTTTATAGTCAGTCCAGAGCAGCCTTTCTGTGTGTTTTTTTTTTTTTAAGGTTGTTCGTAATTATTATTCTCCAGATTCTCATGAAGGCTCTACAGATGCTTTCGTCCTCTTTAGTCATCCTCATCCTCCTCCTCCTCCAGACGTCTGGTGTGTTCAGCGTTGGCTCTAAGCACGGCTCCGGGACTGGGGTACGGCCTCTGCTGGAACAGGGGACCTGCCGCCGTCGTGTCCGCTCCTGTCTTCGCCTCGTTACGCTTGGGCAGCCCGGTGGACCACAAGCCCCTGACCAGCAAAAAATAAATAAATATATCACACACAGTGGATTATCAGCATATTTTATATATTTTAAATGGACATGATGGGGGGAAAAACTTTTATTTGTAGGCACCTCGGTGCATCTGAGTAGGAACTGGGATCCATAGGATCCACCTCATCCAGCTTGCGGCTTCCACCTTGTTTATGGAAAGAGAAACGAAGTTTGAATTCTAACATGTCTAGCACTAAGTACACATGATTACTTAGTCAGTGTGTAGTTTGGTTAATGCATAAATGCTCTACTAGAAAGTATAAAAAGGCATTTTGAGCAGTTACCTCTCTTTGATTTGCTGTATGGGCCGCTGTCCTCTCTTCTCATTCGTCTGTCCCGTTCTCTATCTCTGTCTCGATCCCTGTCTCTGTCCCTATCCCTGTCTCTCTCTCTGTCCTGGTCTCTTCCTTCATCTCTATCGCGGTCCCGTTCTCTGTCTCGCTCCCGCTCCTTGTCGCGATCACGCTCTCTGTCTGGCTTCTCGTGGTGCCCGTCCCCTCTGTCGTCTGCAATCTCCACTGAGAACAGAAAAAAAAAAATGAAGGAGTACAATCTTCTGAGCACTCTCTAATCCCAGTACTACTGCAGCTTTAAGGAAAACGTCTGCGTTTCAAATTCTCGGTCATTATCGGTCATCCCTGTCTCATCCACAGCTTTCTATCATAATAGACATTATGTGCTGACGAACACAAGAGAGTCAGATTTTAGCAACTCGTTACTCCTGGTTGATGAACAGACTTTAATGGTCTATGATGATGCCGTTAGATACGTGATATGCTTTGCAATATGTTCAAATCCCACTGGTGATCACATTCAGTTATTAAAATTTGATTTGAATTACTATGGCGAAAATATTTCTCAGGTGATAAGTAAAGTCATCAGAGCTTGTGGATGCTGCACAATATGAAGACCAAAGCTTCATTCAATTCTTTACCTCTCTGCTTCTTCGCTGCTTTAGTGATGACCGCAGTCGGGTCATTCGGGGTCAGCCAGGACACCAAGTCCGTCTCCACGTTCCAGTAGTACGGAAGTCCGCTAAAGCAAACGCAAAGGAGTGAAAAAGTATTGTGAGTCAATAGTGAAAGATCGGAGTGTGAAGTAAAGTGCCCCGAGCTGTTATTTTTAAGTCACAGCTTCACTAATGACTGGTATACCGTATGAGGTAAGTACTAATTCAAATTCACATACACAGTCATACACAGTACGATATGCAGTGAAATGCTTATACTAACACTGGAGACTCCTTCCAACAAAAACATCACCACAGCAACACGTTCATACAAGTCACTTTAAGAACTCTCCTACTCTTAGGTTGACATTACAATCATAAGTACTATCAGGTGATACATGTGACACTGTGGGATTCAGTGAGGACTTTGAAGAACTGTAGGGTTGTTTCATGCAATGATATACCCGCACAATAAAACTACAAACCTTAAAATGTTGGGGGGGGGGGGGAAAAACAAACAAAAAAACAGTGTGTTCTGGTGCATTTATATTGTGGCCAGCATTGACATTTCTGTGGGATCGGACTGAACGGGCTGGTCTTTGATCCACAGTGAGCATGGGAGAGCCTTAAGTGCCCATGATCCTGTCACAACTTCACCGTTATGTAATTGATAATCAATGTTAATGTTATGGCTGATTGGTGTACAACATATACACAGATCAGCCATAACATTATGACCCCCCCCCTATGACTTCTATCGGATTGAACAACACGACCTAGCCTTCACTCCCAACAAGACCTGCAGTTGCTCTGGCCCAGTCCTCTATCCATCACTATTTTGCCCTTGCCAAAGTCACTCAAATCCTTATGCTTTGCCCATTTTTTTCTGCTTCCAACACATTAACTTTAGGAAAAAAGGTTCACTTGCTGCCTAATACTGTATATCCCACCCACTTGCAGTCGCCATCGTAACAAGATATTCAAAATTTAGCTACTCTGAGAAGGGCCACATTGTGATGGCTATGCAACCAGGTCAGAGCAACTCCAAAACTACAGCTCTTGTGGGATGTTCCTTGTCTGCAATGGACAGGACATATTAAAAGTGATCCAAGGATGGAAAACCAGTGACCAGGCAATAGCACCATGGGTAGCCAAGGCTCACTGATGCACAAGGGGAGCAAATGTTGGCCCCTGTGTAGTCCGATCCAATAGAAGAGGTACAGTAGCTCAAATTGATGAAAAGGTTAACGCTGGTCGCAACAGAAAGGTGTCGGAATACATAGGTCATTACTGTTGGTGGCAAGGGTGGAGGACCTACTCAAAAACCTACTCAAAAGTGTGTGGTCATAATATGAAACAGTGAAATGTTGTTTTGTTTCACTGTGTCCTGAACTATATATGGTTGAAATGACAATAAAAGTCTACTTGACTTGACAATGTTATGGCTGATCAGTGTACATATCTGTGGTTATAAGTGCAATGTTAAATTCCAGGAAGTCATTACATAGGAAAAGAAATGCATGGAGCTTATGAGGTATACACTGAATAACTTACCAGTTCGGGTCAAAAACCTTGTACCAGTTGGTGGGTAGATTTTCGATCCTTGTAGCTTCATAGTCTACATTGTTGTCATCATAGTCCTCAGCAATGATTTCTTCTTCAGCTTCTTGCAGTTCAATGAATCAGATAAAAGTTGCAAGTCAGATGGTATCGGTAAAACAAAACAAGTGTGTTCGCTAGAATTATGTGATTAAACCATGGCTTACCATGGTCTGAATGTTTCACGATTCCCCTCTTGGCCAGACGAGCCAGAAGAGCTGCTGGTAGAGGCATCTGGAGGGGAAAGTCAGAAACCTTACACACGCTGTGTTTAGCTGAGCGTCGAGTTAGCTTAGCAAGAATAAAGTCACCACTATATGACTTACATATTATCTGCAGCATATAAATAATATATCTTTAAAAAAAAAACTACAACCTGTGAATGCTCTAATTTATTTATTTACACAAGGCCAAGCGAAAATATGGTTATATTTACCTTTGTAATTAGCCTCCTAGCGTCTCATTCAACTGAACAAGAAAATACCTCGCTTGGCGCATAAAACTGACGTCACACTCATCGCGTTCGCGTTTTAAAAAAAAATAATTTCATTTAATGTAAACGTGAATAAACTATTAAATATATAATTTAAATAAAAACTAGGAAATGTTATTTACAGCATAGTCTGACCTATTGTATAAAAAGTGCTCCTGTTATTTGGCGTTTAATTAGAATAAACAATGCGGCTGAAATCCAATCCCCTAGATTAGTCTACGACATTAAAAAAAAAAATCACGCTTTAGAAACCTTATATATAGTGTACCCTACTTAGTGCACTTCATCTCGGGGAATGAGCTATATCTGAGCAAAACCTATTGTCGCGAAAATATTACGTCACAACAATGTTTCCCTTTGGCAGTTTATCATGGAGGAATATGCCCGTGAACCTTGGTAAAGTATAACAGACGTGACAGCTCTGTTTATTAACTAGATAAACATTTCATGGCAAGGGAAATAAAATTATAATATATTTTTTTTGTATTGAACGGATTAGTTTTTCTTAAACTTGGGTTATCTGTTAGTGTTTGAAAACACTGTGCTACAGTTAGTTGTGTGACAGTAAGAAACATTTCAGGGTCGTGTTTCATTACAGTCCAGTTGGTGGCCTTGATATCTAAGGATGTGTGTGCTTCACATTTAACAAGTATATTGCTTGCTGATTTGTGATCACTCGCTGCTTAATCAGATCAAGCCATTGTGGGTTGGATATTACTTGTAATGTCAATGCAATGTCTCTGGCATTGGTGGCTCAGTGGTAGGTTTCTCGCCTGCCATGCAGAATGCTCAAACTGGAATGCCCTGGAAGCAGTGCCAGTCCCAAATGACAGCCACTGCTGGTCCCAAACATCTTACACTGCATCCAGTGCCGAACCGAAAACCCCAGGGTGCATTGCCGGTCCTGGTCCCAAACCCCAGCCACTGGATGCAGTGCCTGTCCCAAACCCCAGCCACTGGATGCAGTGCCTGTCCCAAACCCCAGCCATTGGATGCAGTGCCTGTCCCAAACCCCAGCCACTGGATGAAAGCCCGGATAAAATGGAAGGGTTGTGTCAGGAAGCGTCCAGGGTAAAACCTGTGTCAAGTTGTGTGCAGATCAGATGGTCTGATGTGGCGACTCCTCGATGGAAGCAGCCGATAGACCAACAACAATATTAGAGCACCCCAACAAGGCTATATCTACCAACCTAGGGAGGACAAAGACTATCACGTGTTTCCTCTGAGCCACAAGACATGCCGGCCAACTGCATCTTTTCGAACTGCTTGCTCACTCACTGCTGGGAGGGGCGTAACACTCTTGATGATGGCGCTATCTACTCCTTCAGCTTGGGTGAGCTCACAGACACCCATGATTGGTGTGAGATTGATAGAGTTCCTCTCATCCCTCCCCTCTGAGAAAGTAGGGCCAATTAGCTCTCTCTAGGCTCCCAGCTGCGAGAGGCTACAGCATCACCGGAGAATCGAACTTGTGATCTCCAGATGATAGGGCAAGCTCGTTACCGCTGGGCCACTCAAGAACATGTTGTGTTATTGTTCTAATAGAAGTTGCAATATTTTTAGCATTTCATTTATCATCTAGAGCACTTATTCTTGCAGGGGCATGGAGACTACTCCAGAAAACACCCTGTTTAGCATTCCAACCCATCGCTGAACAGATCCTGCAATTGGGCGATTTGGAAACGCCAACCAGCCTACTGTCGAAGGAAAATGGGGAACTGAGAGGAACCCCAAAAAGCACTGGTAGATTCATGCAAACTCGACAAATGCGAGATTACAACCCAAATCCTGGATTTTTTTAGGCGACAGTTCTAACCACTAAGCAGCTGTACCTGTATTATCCATCAGTTCTTGCTACTGCATTAAATATAAACTTTTGTTTCCGTCCTAGTTAATAGGACAAAAATGTTGGCCGACATGTTACGGTGAAACTGCAAACTTTACTTCAAGCGTCCACTCTATAGCTCAGTGGTTAATAGTGATGGGGGAAAAAATTATTTTTTGGATTTATACATGTTTGTGTTTGCGGTGGTCAAATATTGCAGTTCCTCTGTAGTCAATATATAAATGCTCAGAAGGTTGCAAGGTCAAAATTCCAGCACATGCTGTTTGTTCCTTCTCTTTTTCTTTGGTCCAAAGTTCAAAGACATACAGAAGCATGTGTACAGAAGAATGTTATTGCTGGGTATAATTTTGGCGATTTCTTTACAATTCTGAACAAGTTAGATGGTGCTGATAGACTGTACTTACATTCTATGTATACAGAGTCAGCCAAAAAAATTTATACACACTTCAGGAAAAGAAAAACTTGTATAAATATTAAAATACAAAAATTATAATATTATGATAACAATATGGTATTATTAATATTATATTATTATAATATACATTATGCCACTTTTCTTTTCCTGAAGTGTGTATAGATCTTTTTGGCTGACTGTGTATTCACATAGTGGAAACCAGATATTTACATACAAAAAACACAACTTTTTTTCTTTACTGTCAAACATTAAATTAGAGTAAACCTTTTTTCTGTTTTAGATCAATAAATATTAACATATTTTTTGCATTTGTTAAATGTCATAATTGAGCGAGGTTTTTTTTTTTTTTTTGGAATGTTTTTTTTAATTACTTTCATCAGTCAAAAAATGTACATACACTTCCAGTATTTGGTATTGAAATACCTTGACTTTGTTGTCCTTAAGCCACTTTGTAACTAATTTGGAGGTATGCTTGGTATCATCGTCCATTTGGAGGACCCATTTGCGCCTTAGCTTTAACTTCCTGGCTGATGTCCTCAGATGTTGCTTCAATATATCCACATAATTTTCTTTTCTCATGATGTGAACGGATGAACGTGGGACTTTTAGGCATCTGGAAATTGCACCTAGGGATGAGCAACAATTGTGGAGGTCCATAATTCTTTTCCTGGGTTGATTTCTCATGATTTTGCCATGATGTCAAAGAAAGAGGCTCTGTGTTTGAGGTGCACCTTTTAGGCATACCACCTTTTAGGCATACCACCAATTAACCTATCAGAGGCTTCTTAAGCTCAGAATGGAATAATCTGGAGTTTTCTTTTTGTTTAAAGAGACAATAAACTTGTGTATGTATACTTCTGACTTTGATGAAAATTATAAAAAATAAAAAAAAACATAAAAATTCTCCCTTGCTTGATTCTGCCATTTAGTTAGTTAGTTAGTTAAGCTTAACGAATGCAAGCAAATATGTTAATATTTATTGAAATAAAACCGAAAAAGTTTACTCTGATTTTAATGTTTGACAGTAAAGGGGAAAAAGGTGTATGTAAATATCTGGTTTCAACTGTATGAGTAAATAAGTAGGCAAGAAAATACAGAATTGCACACTACTATCATACATTTGTATTTGCTTTCTCTCTCTCTTTAAACGTGTGTTTTTAGTCCATGGAGAATAGTAGACGATTGCGGCGGTGCCTTCACAATGGGAGCCATCGGTGGTGGGATTTTTCAGACCGTCAAAGGCTTCCGAAATGCTCCTGCGGTGAGTTTCGTAACATAAATCGTAAAATTAAAAAAAATATGTTACTCTCTCTTATTTACTTTCGATTGATAAATGACAGTTCCTGTTTCTCAGGGAGGACGACATCGACTGAAAGGCAGCCTGAATGCCGTGCGCATCAGAGCTCCACAGATTGGAGGTGAGCCTTTCTTTCTTTGTCCCACTTTTCCATTCTCTTCTCTGCCTCTGTTGTACTGTAGTGTCCTGTCTCTTCTGTTCTCGTCCTGGAACAGCGGGGTGGCTTTAGGAAGTGTCCAAAGACAATAATTGAACCGAATTCATGCATTGTATCACATCTTCCCTCAGTGATCAAGTTACTATTTATACTTGCGCACTGACAGGAACGTGAGAACTTGTTTTCTTTTGTGTGTGTGTGTGTGTGTGTGTGTGTGTGTGTGTGTGTGTGTTTATGTATCCTTTCTTATTTAACCTACATCTTTTTTATGGGAAGGATTTATCTTCTTTATTCCTGCTCCCAGATTAAGAAGCTTGTTTCTCACTTGTCAAATGGATTTTATTTGTATAAAACCTGGAGAAAGCCCTGTAACCTTGTGGAGTTTTGAAGAAAATGTCCATATTTTATTACATACTGTACATGCAAGGGACATTCAAGTCAAACCAGGACTTTTGATGAAACTTCTTGTGATAATTGGAGATAATGAGATAAAACATGGGTTGTTAAATGTTGAGTAAAACTTATGTCATGAACAGTCATGTGCCAGATTTAATGATCAACTTTAGTATATTTGAGTGTATTTGGCTGACGATGAAAGAAGTACAACTTGGTGTAAACAAGTAATATTATATATAATATTATAATATTATAATATAATATATTATAATATAATATTTCTTGGCATACAAAACCCAGACTTTCAGCTCAATGTTTTTTTTCTCCCTCTTCTTTAAATATGCCTGGTGTCTAGCCTTTCTTAGGCTTAGAGTTGGTGATGGGTGTGGTGGGGGATATAGGGGTTTGCCTTAAACATGCTACACGTTTACTTTGTATGTTATGTCTCTGACTATTAAAAATCAATAAAAATATTGTGGAAAGGAAAATGACTTAAAGAAAAGGCCATACGTCCGTGAATGACAATCCAGACCGAGGAGGCTCAGAGCACGCTGCAGTTGTTCCCGTGAACATTCAACAAGTAGAATGCCTGATTCTTGAAAATCGACTTGCGAAAGAGACCCATCTATCTGTGGATACTGTACACACAATTATTTACTAACAGCATTGGCACATTACAGGAACTCAGCTGGGAGTTACTGCCACATCACCTGTACAGTCCGGACCTCGCGCCAGTCCATTTTCAAATGTTTGGGCCATTTGGATGTGAAATAGGCCGTCCGATCATGACTCTTTCTACCTTGATGGTATCCAAACGCTACTGAAACGCTAGGATATGTGCATTAGTGTAACAGGGCACTGCACATTACATTATCTCTCGCATATAAATAAAGGGAGTTTTTACTCTAATAACTGTGTTCTGTTATTCAGCCCAATCAAATGTCCCAGTTTGACTTGAACACCCCTAGTATAATTGAAAGCGACAAAATAGTAGTTCTTAGAAGAAAAAAAAATTAAAATCATGTTCGAACAGGAAGGTTGCAAAAACGTGAATTTGACTGTTATAAAACATTTTCCAAAGTTTGCTCATTACATGGTTGCTCTGTCATCTAACAAGCTGTTATAAGAATTATAAAAAGGTGACATGGTCCTCAGACCACTTTAGCTAAACAATCTGCATGGCAACTAACTTATGAAATCCTCTAGCTTTCATTTCACGGCGCATCTAAAAGCTCACAAGGACTTACAATGTGTCTCGCAGGGAGTTTCGCAGTCTGGGGAGGTCTCTTCTCCACTATAGATTGCGGGCTGGTGCGGCTCAGGGGCAAAGAGGACCCGTGGAACTCCATCACCAGTGGAGCCATGACAGGAGCCATACTGGCAGCACGCAGTGAGTGTTTAATCCGTGTAAACTTTATGGGTTTGCTACATGTTACTTTGCAGGATTACAGTATGAGAACATTATTCCTGCTTATACAGTATGTATGTGAAGTCACATGTGCCCACCCCTGTCACACGTTAGATACTGTCTGTATGCTTTCCCAGGTGGACCCTTGGCGATGGTGGGCTCTGCCATGATGGGAGGGGTTCTGTTGGCCCTGATTGAGGGCGTCGGCATTTTACTCACCAGATACACGGCACAGCAATTCCAGAACCGTGAGTGTCACACCCACGCATATGACATTTGACGTAATTACATGTTAATTACAAGATAATTGTTTGTCTCAGTACAAGGAGCTCGTTATAACTTGAGTGCTATTTTTATTTCATAATCAAAGCTATACTCTTACAGTCACGGTATAAGCAACGCCTATAGACCTGCACATTCACGCAGTTGTATAGTTTATAAGTCAAGAACTGCAGGTGGTGTTCACATCAAAATAGTGACCATAGGATGCTTGTTGGTGTGAGATGGATTGGCCTGGGTATGCTGATCTCCAACAGTCTCTAGAGTTTGTTGAGGAGAAAAAAAACACTCAGTGAGCAGCAGTTCTGTGTGAGAAACGCCTTGTTGTTGGGAGAGGTCAGGGAGAACGGCTGGACTGGTTCGAGACTGACCGTAAGACAATAGTAACTCAGATAACCGCTCTTTACATCAACGGTGAGCTGAAATTCATTTCAGAATAATTAGTCGATAAAAAGTTCGTAATTTTTTACCAAACTTTAACTTTCCAGTTTCACTCAAAGTCACTAAGATCACAATTTCTTTTTCACAATCTGATGTTAGTCTTGAATGCTGACTCAAGCCCTGCATGATTTTACATTTGTGTACATGTGTGCCTACCAAAGTGGCTGGTGAGCGTATTTATAAAAACATGGTATTCCTGAACGTCTAGAAAGACATTTCATTGTCTTTATCATCACTTCTGCAGCTTTCGGTTTTTCCTGTGCATCATTAGAACATGATTTATTTCCCCTTTCCTCACTCGCAGCGAGTCCATTCCTGGAGGATCCTAGTCAACTGCCTCCGAAAGATGGAGGCCAGGAGCAAGCGAGTCGCGGCTATGGACAGTTTCAGTAGAACTGCTGTTTTTCCCATTTGACTATGACGCTAAAGACTGGAAATGAAAAAGAAAATAGCTTTATGTTTTGAGGTTTCCTTTAGAAATTCAACAGGTTTATTCCTGTTTAAAGTTGACAGCTGTACATGGGAAGCACTCAGGGTCAATTTGTGATATAAACTTTATATTTGTATAGTGAACAGGGAAGTTCTATTATTATTATTATTATTATTATTATTATTTACACAGCTACAAAATTAGAACCAGCTCAAAAGTACAGTGCTTATATACAGTAGGTGTGAGATTGTATTTTATAGACTTTGCAGCTTGCTTGATTTTTCTTTATTCAGTACCTGCACAGCAACATCCAACTGGCTTAAAAACTGATTTTAAACACAAATAGAATAGGGTTTAAAAGAATTGAATAGTTAGCACTTTGAAAATACGAGGTGTATTCAAGTCAAACCAGGACTTTTGATTGTGCAGAATAACAGAATACAAGTAAAAAAATACCCTCATTTCTCTATATAATCCCCTGCTACACTAATCCATTTATCCCAGTGTATCCCAGTATGCAACACTGGCCTCCCAGGAACTCCTTTAATGGACCAAACATGCGGAAATGGCCTGGAGTGAGGTCAGGACTGTACAGGGGATTTGGCAGTAACTCACTTCCTGCAATGCACACGTGGTGTTGGTGAATGATTGTGTGTACATTTCTTACGGACAGATCTGCATCTGTGTCTCTTCTGCAAGTTGGCAACAAGTTATCTGTCAATTTTTAAGGATCAGGAGTTCCACTCGCTGAATGTTCACGAGAGCCACCTCAGATGGGATGGTCACTCACAGACATATAGCCTTCTTTACAACGTTTGCACCATATGTATGTTTTTCTAAGGGTCTCATCACCATACTGTGCTTAAAGTCTTCTGTAAATACCAATCGTCTGGGTTTGACTTGAACAACCCTCATACACAGTAAATTGTACTAAAACTAATTGGAATTAATTATGTCAAAGGTTCAACTTGTTCATATTTCGTCACTTTTGTTCCTTTACTGTGTCCTGTTTCCTTTATTGTTGCTTGCTTTATTAGATGAGGTAGATTTAAAATTTATTTATAAACTCCAATGAGATGAAGAAGAATGTGAATGTAGTCTTTTAAGAAACTGTTTTGTGGTTGAATTGATCTGTTTTTTTTTTTAATCACGTTTATAATTATACCAGTAATTTAAAGGAAAGGTAAAAATGATGAAAGGATTTATTTTGTGTTCATTCACTATGTGCTCAAAGGGTGTGGTTCTTCCCCAAACTGTTACCAGATTTTGGAAAGTAGGCCCTGTCATGTTTGGACATTACAGCATACAGAGTTGTATATTTCCCTTCTTACCGCAATCCTCCTCCAGCGAGACAGGGTCACAAAGTGAGCTCCGCTAAAGACATAGCTTTGTGCAACACTGACTGACTGCACCACAGACCTCAACGCCCGACCTTGCTAATACTTACATACCGTGGCTAAATACAAAAAACAAATATTCACAGGCATGCTCCGAAATCTTGGAGTGGGATGTTCAATAAGCACATATGAGTGTTATTGTAAGTGTGCACAAACTTTTGATTATATATGGTATGTCAATTTTTAAAAAATGTTCAGCTTACTGTATTTTTATTTTTTTTGATCCCTAAGATTTTCACTTATACATGAAATAAGACATGCTTTTTTGGGACTGGAGAGATACAAAATAAATACGATGTAAATAAATAAAAGTTATATTTTTTGTCTTGCAGTGTGCATGACGCTACATTGTGCATAGAGAGGCATAAAAATCAGGTCGTCTCAATCTTTTAAACTGCTGTTCTGTAAGAATTGTAGTGTTTGGGGTCACTTTTATGTCTCCTCTTTGACTCCTCTGTTATTGCTTGTTTGCATCTTTTTTTCATCCCTTACAGCTATGTTTCTTCCACAAATATCATAAAGAGTCCCAGTCGTGCAACTATTTAAATGTTTTTGCATATTCTAAAGTTTAGTTTTTTTTCTCTTTACACGTTTAAGTTCGGCAGATTATTGTATTAAATAAATTAATATTTTAAGCAATCAGCTATTACAGTGAACACACATTTTTTTATTCTTTAAGGAAAAATATGATGTTCAAAAATTATTCGCACTCCGGGTATATTAAAACTTCTGTTTGTCTCATTAACGCTTTCTATTCAAAGGCTACTCTCTCCCCAGTCACTGTTGTGCAGGTGTAGCAACAATGGATTTGCACAAAAAAAGAGACCACAGAAGAGCATAAAAATGATGAGACATTGAATCATCACCACGAGCCTGAGAGTAAACGGCATAGTATGAAGAGGAAACATCCTCATTCGCGGACCAAGAAAAAGTTTAAAAGTCAACCATTAGCTGGAAAATTTATGCTTGGGAATCTCAAGAGCCAGTGATGAAACATTATCAGGAAATGGTGTAACAATCAACAGTAGGTTTAACAGGGCGATGTGATCTTGCATGATCCGCACACTTCTGCCCACACTGTCACTTCTAAAGCATCCTCCCTATAGTGCTGATCTTGCTCCTGATCAGACTTTCACCTGTTTGATTGCCTGGGAACAGCCTTGCGAGGACGACGATTCACTTCTGATGAAGAAGTGAAGATAGCGATGCATTAGTGGCTCAAAGCTCAGCCTAAAACATTTTTTAATGATGCAATACGAAAGCTTATTGACAGACGGACAAAGGGTGTGGAAAAAAGATTATGTCGAAAATGACATATTTGTCTTTTCTATTTAAAAAAGATTCTACAGCCACAGTGCGGATAATATAAGCCGAATATACTAAATCCTTAGGAGTTCTTTCCATGGGTTATTTTAATTTCCTTCATCACTATTCCAGTATCTGCGAAGGAATTCTCCATCATGCTTGATACCATTCTGTCAGGTGTGGTTATGCTATTCTCAGCTCCTGTTGTTTTACAGTAGATATTCATCCCTGTAAAACAGATATGGGCAAAATATGTTTTCAGCTGCTTATAATAAAATAATGCATTATAATAAAATAAATATATATTTTTAAAAATCAATAAAAGAGTCAGAGTAATTTTTCAACAGCTCTTTTTTACTGTACCTCTTATGTGATGTCATATCGGGGTGGTTTTGTCCATAATATACCTTTGGAAAAAGTCTGGAGTTGACCTTATAAATATATTATAAGTATCAAGATGAGAGAATTCTTACATAATATTATCCATACATTGACACCAGCTGCTCTTTCTGTACCTGTGCTCCAGAAACATTTCTGCATATGGTTTGTACTATTTTTTTTTTAATCATCCAAACAAAAGGTTTGTATACAAGGTTTGTTTTTGTGAGTTTTGTTTTTCTTCTGGTTTCTTTGACTATACGGAAGAGGAGGAGGATAAATATTTTATAATAAATTTCATTTATAATTGATAAGCTTTTTATTCAGAAATTAATGAATTGTATACCTTCTTGTATTTATAAATGAAAAAATGACATAGGAAAACATTTTGAAAGCATTAAGTAAAAAAAAAAAAAAAACAAACAAAAAAAACATATATATATATATATATCAAAGGCTGCTAGAAATTTATATTTATATAAATTAGATATACATGTGGTATAGATTTTTAGTTTTTACTTCTGGTGCCCCTTTACGGTTTTCTTTTCTTTTAGGACTACAAGGAGAAATATTTTATAATAAATGTAATCGTTATTTAAAGTAGGCGGCTTGGTGGCTTAGTCGTTAGCACTGTCGTCCTGCACCTCCAGGGTCTGGTGTTCGATTGTCACCTTGCGCCTGTGTGAATGGAGTTTGTGTGCTTGGTGGGTTTCCTCTGGGTACTCTGGTTTCCTCCCATAGTCCAAAGACTATGCAGATGAGGCTAATTGGTATTCTGCCTCATTCTCTAGAGAGGCTCCAGGCCCCTGTGACCCTTTATACAGGATAAAGCAGGACAGATGATGAGACAAACGATGAAGATAATAAATGTAACCTTTATAATTGCCATGTTTTTATTCATAATGTACATTTAATAATAGTATACCTCTCTTGTATTAAAAATTACATTGTAGGATATTTTGATAGTATTAATTAATATCCAAGGCATTTAGAGTTTTATATTTTTGTGAGTCACATGGTATAGATGTTTTGTTGTTTTTTAAATTCTAGTGCTCTTTTACAGGTTTTTTTTCTTCTGGGTGTGATATTTACATTTTTATCATTTGTTATTTTGTTATTATATGTTGAATTCTGAATATTGTGATTTGTATGGTGGTGTTTTGTTCAAAATGAAATCTATACAGTATTTTAAAAAAGACTTCTGTTGTCTGTCTGCTAACGGCGCTTGAAAATGACGTAGGCTCGCGCCGGCTTCTGGGTAACATAGTTTTTCACCGCTCTATCGAAAATGGTGGACGTTCAGCCTCCGCCTTTCCGGAGCCTTGATGATTTTCTTTGCGGTTCGGCCCGGTTCTCCGCGCCTGATGTCCGTAATTTAGAGAGATGGAACAACCGGATCATTAACAACCTGCTGTATTACCAGACCAACTATTTTGCCTCGGCTTTGGCGCTGCTGCTGATAGTCGGGTAAGGACACAACTGTGACGTGCACACACACACACACACACACACAGACCTCTTTAACGCCTTAAAACCAATTATTAGCTTGTTTAACGGTAAAAAAAACAGCCAGTTCTTTATCTTTCAGAGCAAGCTAATTGTCCAAAATCCTTTATTTTGTCCTGTCTTGTTCTCTTTGTGTTTTAAAAGCAATAAACATCTCATTAAAATGCAGCATTTTTCTTACATTTGAGTTGAAACCTACAACAATTATGACACACAAGACCTGTGCATTAATATAAAGATCTAATTTAGAGCTAAGGTGTTATTTATATCCCAATAATAAATGATTGATTTAATCCTATCTGGTCCATGACATCCTTTTATTGTGTAAAATTGTGGTATCATTTAGCCCTTTAACTACTAAAGCTTTAAGCTGGTTTTTCCCCCACTGTAAACAAGAAAATGTGCATTTAACCATTGCATATAATAATAATAATAAGAAGAAGAAGAAGCATTATTTTTAAAATTAATTTAGTTATTAATAAAGTTAAAACATTAAACTTTTACAATACATTTTGCACAATACCTAAAAGAAACACACCAAAAATAATATTATTAAACAATTGCATACAGATTACACCAGCCCTAAAACTGTCCAAAGACAGGACCACATGGACATTAAGGCAAGTAAAGTCATGTGACTTGCATGCCGGTTTTAACAAAACATCACAAGTCCTAAAGATGATTACAGTAATAATAAATTATACTATTATGTGGGTAAACATCTGCTTTATATTTTTGTTTTGTTATCATCCTAGACAGAGGACAGTCACATGATCCGAGCAGTATTTTGATTAAGATTATTAAGTAATGAAGCCTTCATGATTGAACTGATTGCTGATGAATAAATCTATTTGTTCACCCATGATCTCATCTGATGATTTAGTGCTTTGCAGTCATTTCTTCAATCAGTGTATGATTTTACTTTCCTCTAATCATCATTAGGTTGTCCATTTTTCACTCCTTGATTTATTTTAAAGTAAAAGAAGGATGCTACCTTTGTGCTTTATAATCATATTGAGGCACCACAAAACGTAAGCACATTAGTACTGATAATATATAGCAGTCGATGGTGACTGGATCATGGGCACCCAAAGCTCACTCATGTCTACGGGGACCAAAGGCCAGCCTGTCCAAGCCAATCGCACAGAACACCAATCATGAAAAGCAAAAATTGTGAAAATAGTCAATTCTGGCCATGACAGAAAAGCACCAGAACACCCAGTGCATCACAGTCCACTGCACATAGGACCCAGCAAGCAAAAAGTCTTATGGATTGCTTCGGGTAAATAAGGCCGATCCATGGAGTGTCCACTCCTGGTTCTAAACACCAAAGTATAGGTGGCACAAGGGGAACCTACACAATACTGGGCATAATGTTTCGTGCTGTAATGTATGGATCAACACTGGATTTGTAAATGGTAGTTAATGGCCAAGCATGTATTTAAAATTGGAGTTTAAAAAAAGAGTTTTGTATTAAAGCTAAAGATGGGTGGGTGGATGGCGCTGGTGTGGGAGTGCATGAGGGACTCGATTTAGAAAAATGTGTCCCTCAGTTCATAATTTCTAACACCTGCCCTGATCCATGCCAACAGTATATAAGTACATTCCAATAGTTTTCTTAAAATGCAAAATGCTTGAATCATTATATTTCAGGGTAAGGTTACTGTATGTTGATTTTTGCTACAGTTATTTACCAGAAATATGCACATACAGTATGTGGTTACAGGAACAGTGTTTAAAAAGCTTTTTCAAAAAATCACCCATGTTTGGTTTCCTCTGTGTTTCCTTGCACTTCTACAAGATCTCACACAGTTGCTTTTTCCTCACTATGCTCAGGTATTTACGGCCCTTTCAGCTCATCCTTGGAGCGGCTGTGGTGATCTCTGTGTTTCTGAGCTTTGTATGGGCTGCGGAGAACAAGGCCACAGTGAGACGTTTTCGGAGGAACCATCCTTCTCTCTGTCTGATCGCCATCTTGGGCTCCAGCTACTTTTTATTATCGTTCCTGGGAGGTGTGGCCATCTTCCTCTTCGGCATCACCTTCCCCATCTTAAGTTAGTATCTTGACATGTTGTACCTGTTTAATTCTGTGATGATCTGCTGCTGCTGTTGAGGTCTTAAATAAAGGCTTTATGATATCATCTTAGTGAAGGAAACCTAGCGTTTCATAAAAATATAAGGGGGAGTTGAAAATGATCCTCACTCTGGCAGTAGAATTTATTTGAATTAACGTTTAGAAAAGACAAATACACAACTTTTTCGACATAATCCCCTTGCTTTTTAATACAATTTGTCCGAGGATGATCAGAACCACCAACATCCAAACATCCCTGTTAATGATGATAATGTTTTGCATTTCAGTGATTTTAATCCATGCATCAGTAAGACTCCGGAGCTTAAAGAACAAAGTGGAGAACAAGCTGGAGAGCATCGGGCTGAAGAGAACACCTATGGGTATGCTGCTGGAGGCGCTCGGCCAAGAGCAAGAGGCCGGCTCGTAGAGCTGCGCCAACCTTCCCTTAAGTCCTAAACACTACAAGCAGTATGACGTTAAGATTGTGCCATTGTTTCTAAGGGCTTAAGGGGAGAAAAACAGGAGTATGTACAGTCGAGTGCAAAAGTTTGCATCCCCTATGTCGTTTAATGGGAAAAACAAGGCAAAATCAATAACAGAAATAGTTTAAACATGACATTGTGACTGTTAAACTTTTAAACTAATATTATTTTCTTTTTCACTATTCATGTCTTAACATGTACTGTTTAAATGTTTTTGTTACTTGTGACCATGAAGGACCATTTATGAAACAGAAGCACTCCACATTGTTGTTCTCGTTTTAACCTAAGGGCGTGTGAACATTTCCACTCGACTTTGTTTTAAATGAAGTATGAATCGAATGAAGATCTGCAACGTACCTGCCTTATCACCTTATCAACTTTATTATGATTTGATTGTGTTAAAAAAATGTTTTATTGCATTTAAAAACCGTATGTTGAATTTCCCAATTTTGACTTTTGAATGATTTCTGTTCTCATTGCACATAAACACATCAGAGCATTAAGTTTCCACATTTGTGCCAACATTCCCTAAGTAACAAGGGCCTTGTTGATTTCCTCACATGTTGCTAGTGACCAATGCATCACACGTTCTTATATGTTATGTTTTGCCAATGACACACAGTCACTTTTTTATTTATGAGCTATATGTCTAAAAATGACATTTGGTTGTTTGTATGCTTGTACAAGTATTATGAGGATGTATTTGCATCGACTTTGTTTGAATTTGACCTGATATTGCCAGTGTATCATCATTTTTCTTTTTTTTTTGTCAATAAAACTGACATGACTTTCTAACTTACGTTGTAAATGATGGAAGTGTTGAGCATGAGGAACAAGAGGCAGGCCTGCACTTGCATAAGCGAAAGTGATAACTAAGCAGCTCAGGGAACGAAACATCGAAATTTTGGGTGCATGGCCAGAAAACTCTTGTGGTCAATACCCACCAGCCCACAAATTCTGACAAATTCCAAGTAGTGATTATGCAAGAATGGGC
>JAQMYL010000039.1:24759924-24781586 GCA_030014365.1 Clarias pachynema
CAGGATGTGGCCCCGATGTTGATTGACAGCATGGCAGAGCGAATTCCAGAGGTTTTGAAAAAAAGAATCACCACTGAAAATATTGACTCTTTGCATAAATTTAATGTAATTATCAATAAAAGCATGACACTTATGAAATGCTTGTAATTATGCTTGTAATCTGACAAAAAAAAAATCTAAAAACACTGAAGCAGCAGACCTTGTTAAAATCAATATTTGTGTCATTCTCAAAACTTTTAGCCATCAAATCTAAAATATGAGAGTTTAAATTTTTTAATGAAAGTGCAACAAAAAACGTTTTCCACAAGATTAAATAGTTCTAGATGCACAGTACAGTATATCCCTATAGGTTTCCTTTGAAGGAGCATGGGAAAGGTCTAGAAGTTTCTTCCTGTCCCGCATGGGCATCCTTTAAAACGGTTTACCTTTAACCGGCTCAGCCTGGGATAATCCTTAACCCAGAGCTCACAGCGCTGAATTCCCATACGGAGCTCGGGGAATCTTTTTTATACAAAAATGCATATTTAATTAATAATGTATTATTAATGAAAAGAAGAATATAAAAAGAAGACCTGGTTGCTGGTGAAAAAGGAAATATTTCCAGTGACTGAAGTGAGAAAATGGACGTGGTGCCGAAAGGTGAGTGTGTGTGTGTGTGTGTAGTCTTAACTGTAAGGACTAAAGACAGTAGAAGCAAAAGCAGCAAAAGGTTCAGAAATAGATTATTATAATTTAGCTACATTTCAGGAAATTACCTCAATACTATTATGCATGTATGTATGCAAACATACATTGCAGCTGGTTTTGTTGTCTTCTATTATTTGGAGTAATCCATGTTACTAAGAAAAAACCTCAAAGAAAATGTTATTAAGGTGTTGGGCCATTATTGTAATGATGAACACCATTCTTCTTAGAGTGTTTTGATGGTGGTGATGGTTGTGGTGGAGACTTCTGTATAAGGCATCAATCCTAAAAGAAAACAGTCTTAGAAATGCATGGGTTCATCTGGATTGATATCTGGTAATTTGTAACACATCATTTTCATACTAATCAAAGCAAATCCATAACACGGTGGCTAAGTGGTTAGCACTGGCGACCTGCACCTCCATGGTCCGAGTTCGATTTCCACTTCAGGTCTGCGTGCCTGGAGTTTGCATGGAGTATGTTCTCCATGTCCTTGGTGGGGTTCCTTCAGGTGCTCCGGTTTCCTCCTACAGTTCAGAGACATGTAGATTAGGCTAATTCACATTTTAGTGTATGTGTGCCCTTAAATGAATTGGCACAACATCCAGGGTGTACACCGCCTAGTGGGATTGTAAGTCTCCTGGGATTGGCTCCATGCTCCCTGCAACAATGTGTATACAGGATAAAGTGGTATAGACAATGAGTGGGTGATTCACGACACCAATTACATTCAGATCAAATTCAAATTCACATTCAGATACATAACACATTCAGATCAAAATACCTTAAGATAATTTCTGTAATTGTATTAGATACTGTACCAATTCTGTAATAAGCTTTTTATAACCATATTCCAAATTAATTAGAGAAATTGAACTATGTGCATAATACTTCCTGACCACAGTTACAGTCAAGTTCATACTAATTAGAATAATGACAATTTCCCCCCCCCCTCTGTACAACACATTATTCTGAATCTGAAATGAAACTTTCAAGATGTAAGCAAAGTCAAGAGCTTTAATTCAAGTGCCATTAACCATTCAGGAACTACAGCCATTTTCACACACAAACACATTTTGTCAAAACTTGTATAATTCACATAAGGACTGCCTTATATGGAGGCCAAATACCAAAAACAAAAAAACCTTATCATTGTTCCAGTATTTATGAACATGACTGTATCTGCTGCTTGGTTACATTAATTAAGTTTACCATTTTAACGCTCAGTATGAACACGATTAGAGTTAGATCTATGTCTTTCCACAGATGGGGCTCCAGTGGGAGCTGCGGAGACCCAGAGGTCGGACACCCTGAACTCTACGGGTTCGGCTGGGGCGCGCAGGAGGACAGGAGGAGCCAAGAAGCAGATGCAAGCCAACAAGTCCAAACTCAGAGCACCGAGAGCTCTGTGCTGCCTCACACTCAGCAACCCCATTCGCATGGCCGCCCTGGCACTTGTGGAGTGGAAATATCCGGCAACTGTGTGTGTGTGTGTGTGTGTGTGTGTGTGTGTGTGATAATTCTTATATTTTATGTGCATATTTTGGGATTGTCTATCCTCCGAGAGTTTTTAAGCCAAATAAAATAATAAAAATGCTGGTTGGCACCAGGTACCATGATTAGAGTTGTATGCTAATATGCCATGGGTTTCTGAGTGGCGCAACTGTGGCCAGAAGTCAAGCAAGCAAAACTGTCCATGCTCTCAGGGTGGTAAAGCTGGCATACTTTCTCCTCCCTATCAGTCATAGTGACCCTAGCCAAGGTATGTAGAATAAGGTAGATAGCACTTTCCTCTGACGGTGCTACGATGCTCTGTAATGCAGAATAAACAGCAGTTTGAAAATAAGTGTCTTAGTTGAACACATGTCTCCTACTGGTCCTTAACCTCTGTTCTCTAAGCCCTTTGATATATTCATCTTGCTAGCCATTATTGCTAATTGTGTAGCCCTTGGTGTGTCACGGCCGTTTCCTGAAGATGACTCCAATGCCACCAATCACAATCTGGTACGTCTGTGCTCAGGGATCTTACTTTGTTTAAAAATAAGATGAGTTTTGAAATTATTAAATATCTTCAGTTTGCATTGGCTATTATTACGTTGTCCTCTGTCCTATGTGATACACACCCTCGCCTTTCACCTGCTTTAGCATACAGCACATATGATAAGCCTATTAGCTTCTCGAGCTGTTAACCCAGTCACACACTGTAAAGCCCCATGAAGAAACGGTCGAAGCCTATCAGTGTTTCTAATGCGTTTCCATTTATATCCTATAGTTTTATAATACAGTCATATTTTCATCTCTATCTAATTCATCCTCTCTACTCTTTTCGTCAGGAAAAAGTAGAATACATCTTTCTGGTTATTTTCACCATTGAAACTTTTACCAAAATCCTGGCCTATGGACTGGTCATGCACCCCAGTGCCTACATCCGAAGTGGATGGAACCTGCTGGATTTTATCATCGTCATTGTCGGGTTCGTGTGATTTCCCTGTCTAGTTTAGTGGGTTTCCTCCAGGTACCTTGGTTTCCTCCCACAGTTCAAAGACATGCAGATTAGGCTAATTGGCGTTCCCAAATTGCCCACAATGTGTGACTGAGCGAGAGCGAGTGAGTATGTGTGTGTCTACATGTTTAGACAACGACAATGAGTTTATGTGTGTCAAGAGAAGGTAAGAGAGAATTTGTTAACTGTTTGTGTGTGTGTGTGTGCATGCATGTGCAGTCTCTTTAGTGTTGTAGCAGAGATGGGGGAACATGAATCCGGAGATGCCCATCATGCATCTGGTAAACCAGGAGGCCTGGATGTCAAAGCTCTCAGAGCTTTCAGAGTACTCCGACCACTGCGTTTGGTCTCTGGCGTGCCCAGTAAGTCATTTGTGTGTATGTGTGTGTCTTTCTATTGGTGATTGCAATTTTTATGCACATATCTGTATATATGTGTGCAAAGCTGTATTTGATAATTATAATGGAAATAATTGTGGTTGTGCGTGCGTGCGTGCGTGCGTGCGTGCGTGTGTGTGTGTGTGTGTGTGTGTATGTAGGTCTGCAGATTGTGCTGAACTCCATCATGAAGGCTATGGTTCCTCTGTTTCATATCGGTCTGCTGGTCATGTTTGTCATAATCATTTATGCCATTATTGGTCTGGAGCTCTTCATTGGCAGAATGCACAAAACATGCTACTATGTAGGAACAGGTAAAGCACCCATCCATACACACGTATACACACAAACACACATTCAAATGATATACATGCATGTACACATCATCCAGCATTTATTAAACGTGTACATTCATGAAACGTGTTCATATTTTTCATTTTTATTGTATTTTCCTAAATATTTCAAATAAAACAGGCTGATATACTTCAAAGTTTGCATGTTCTCTCTGTGCTTTGTGGGTTTCCTCCGGGTGCTCTAGTTTCCTCCCACAGTCGAAAGACATGCAGATTAGGATGATTTGGCGTTCCCAAATTGGCCATAGTGTGTGAATGAGCGTTTGAGTGTGTATGTGCCCTGCGATGGATTGGCACCCTGTACAGAGCGTACCCTGCCTCATGCCCTAAGTCTCCTGGGATAACGATTCGGGTTTTTTTTGTGGACTGAGGGTGTACCTGGTGCGGAAGAAATTGACAGAAGAGCATAAGTGTTTGAATATTTGCGGACAAAATTTGGAACGATAATTTAAGGAAGCTGAAAGTTTCTTAAAGTGAATCATTACTGGTGATGAGACATGGATTCATCACTACAAGTCGGAGAGAAAACGGCAGAGGAACAGAAACCTCCTCAATCACTGACCAAGAAGTTGACCATCAGCTGGAAAATTGATGCTGACAGTTTCTGGGATTCTCAAGGGCCAGTATTGGAACATTATCAGGAAAAAAGCTTCAACAATCAACAGTGATTGAAGAGCTGAAGCCTAAAGCTCGGATTAAACTCAGAGGACTGCTATCCAAGGGCGGGATATCAGTCAATTTCTTGTGATCTTGCATGAGGATGAACGTCCGCATACTTCTGCCCACACTGTCGACACTCTGCGACAACTTCGTTTTGAAGTGTTAAAGCATCCTCCCAATAGACCTGATCTTGTTCCATCAGACTCTCACCTGTTCTGTCCCTGAAAGCAGCCCTATAAAGATGAAGCTTCACTTCTGATAAAGAAGTGAAGACAGCGGTGCATTCGTGGCTCACAGCTCAGCCTACAACATTTTTTAATGATGAAATACGAAAGCTTGTTGACAGATGGGCGAAGTGTAAAAAAATTATGTATTTGTATTTTCAAGAAGTTTTTAAAATACATTCTACAGCCAGAGTGTGGATCATTTTCGGCTCACCCTTGGAGACTATTGACGTACCTACAGTATATTTATGTGCTTTAATAACATTAATTTAGTTTGAAGATATTATATTCTGCTATGTGTTCATTCTGTAGTTGCTAGATGCTTTATTTTATGACATCGGCATTCGTCGTTGTGCTCCCACAGATCTGTATGTGGAAGATGATGCGACACCGTGTGCGTTTGCCGGTAATGGCCGTTTCTGTGTGGGTAACAATACTGAGTGCAGGGGAGGCTGGGAAGGCCCTAACGGCGGCATCACCAACTTCGACAACATCTTCTTTGCCATGCTTACTGTTTTCCAGTGCATTACTATGGAGGGATGGACCGATGTTTTGTACTGGGTATTTATCTTTCATTTTATTGTCTACTTCTTTCATTTCTCCCTCTGCATCTATATTCTCCTTTTATGACATTTTGACTGAGTTTTTAGGGTTATACTGAAAATCTTAATGATTTTTTATTCTTACATGGATAAGTGTAGAAACTGAGATTGTGGGGAATTATTTATGAATGAAAACAATATTCACAACTTGTTTATGAATGTTTATTGGCAGATTTAGCTATGAAGGGCGTTCAAGTCAAACTGGGATTTGCAATGTATAATTTCTGATGAATGAAAGCATTAAACTGATGTTAAACTGATAAGAAGACTTTAAGAACAGTACTATGATATACAAACGTTTTAAAGGAAAACCTGATGGAGGTGGCTCAGATCTGACTGCAGTCATTCCTGTTAATGTTTAGGGAGTGGAACACCTGATTCTTGAAAATCCACGGATAACTAAGCACTATCTGTCCAAGCACTAATGAATGCTAGGATGGGGTAATTAGTGTTTTAGAGGATTATATAGAGACATAAAGGGAGTTATAACTGTGTTTTTTTCTGCACAATCAAAAGTCCTGCTTTGACATGAACACCCCTTGTAGAAAATAGATTCATAGAATTCATATACAAATATGCTGCTGCATATTTGTTTTCTCTTATGCATTATTAATAGAATAATAGGTATAAAAACTGAATTATTATGATACAGAACACTTTTTTTTAAGTAAAATACATTTTAACTCACTCTCTTTTCTTTCCTTGCAATTTCTCCAGATGAATGATGCAATTGGTTTTGAGCTGCCCTGGATATATTTCGTCTCCCTAGTCATCTTTGGCTCCTTCTTCGTTCTTAACCTTGTTTTGGGTGTTTTAAGCGGGTAAGAGCTGTTACAGGATTACGTTTGGTGCAATAAATTGGTCTGTCTTTTTAATAGAATTAAGGTGTATAAGAAATTGTTGATCTCTGTTTACTCAGTGAGTTCTCTAAGGAAAGGGAGAAGGCTGTGTGTCGGGGTGAACTTCAAAAGGCTCAGGAGAAACAGCAGATGGAAGAAGACATGGTGGGCTACATGGACTGGCTGATTGAGGCTGAGGATATGGATGAAGATGGCAATAAGCGTGAGGCACCAGCATCATACAGACATACAGACACACAGACACACGTGGAGCGTAGTCATACAGTACATTAAACCTAGCTATGCTCTGGTTCCTTTGGATATAAGGTGCTGTGGTGGCAAAGAAAAAGATGATGAAGAAATACGGCTGGTATAAACACAGTGAAGATGGAGGTATTTTTGAAGACTGTCATTTTCAACCTTTTGTTGTGTTTAAATTTAATAGGCATCGCTGGGGCGTTCAAGTCAAACCGGGACTTGCGATGAAAATTCACATGAATAGAAAAGACTTCAAGCACAATACAGTGATGAGACTCTTGCTGCAGAAAAAACATTTGAATGTCTTTAAGAACATTTTGGCATGTCTTATCCAGTGCGAATTACATCTATTTATCTCATTATACATCTGAGGGTTAAGGGCCGTGCTCAAGGGCCAAACAAGGATAACTTGGTGGTTGCGGGACTTGAACCTGGGCCCTTCCAAACCACAGTCCAATGCATTAACCACTGAGCTACCCCTGAAGGTTATACATCTGTGAAGGTCGATCTAGGCCAAGGTGGATCGGAGCTCACTGCAGTCGTTCCCGTGAACATTCAATAAGATGAATGACTGATCTTTGTCTGATCCTAGAATAACTTGTACATAATCATTCACAAAACCACTTACATGAACTTATATGAGTTATTGCCTCATACCCTGTATAATCCTGACCTTGCTCCAAGTCATTTGTTTGGGAGCGAGGAGTTCCTGGGAGGCTGATGGCTGATGGCTCTGGTGTACCGAGAAAGCTTTCCATCTTTATGGTATTCAAGCCTTGGTGAAATCTGGCAGAAGTGCATTAGTGTAGCAGGGGATTATATAGAGAAATAAAGGTAGTTGATGCGCTCATAACTGTGTTCTGTTATTCTGGGCAAATCAAAAGTCCTGGTTTGACCTGAATGCCCTTCATAGGGTAATCTACTGTATAAGACTTCCAGATGATTCTTTGTGTCTAGCTTGAACGGATCCTCTGATCACAATCGTTTTACAGAATCAGATTCAGACTCAGAGTTCGAGGCTTTCCTTGATGACGATAACGGCTGCTGCGCCTCTATTCAGTAATGTTATAGAATCATATTTTATATTATACACATTTCTTCCTGTTACTGATCAACTGCAGTACATCTGGTCACATCTTTTCTTATTCTTGCTCCTCAGGGCCAAATTGCTGACTATAAGCTTCTGGTAAGTTTAACATGAAAAGTCATCCTGGTAATGTTTCACCTACTTCATCTTGTTGCAGTTTTGGTTATCTGATCTTAGAAAGTCGAACGTTAGTACTTTTGCTAAAAAAAAAAAAAAAATGTAAACAAGGGGACTACGACTGAACATTCAAATGAGGCATAAGGAATTATAGGTTTATGAAGACAGATGAAGGGGTTAAGATTGAAGGAGAGATTTGCTGTAGTTAATAAAAGTTGGTCAAACTTGCTCTAATTAAGAGAGTTCATTTAGGAATACATATACGCCATGATTTGCTTTGTCAATATTTTAGCTTTTGTATTAGAAATGTGTAGATACTTTCTACACAAATTAAATTATTTCTGGATAAATATAATTCCTGTATACCTATAAAGCCTACAATGTAGAGAATTGTACATTATATCAACATTCGACTTTAAACTTTCATAAAATGTGATGAAAGTAATACAATAGTGGACATAATTTCATTAACTGACGTAGAGTAACTTTTCCTTTATAGGTCCATAGGTATTCCTGAGTGTAGTCTCCATCACAAACCATGCATTTGCACTATCGATGAACCCAATTCTCAATTCTTTGAAAATCCCCTTTGATGGTCTCTCCACTATGCTAAAGAATGTTTATGACGATACATCCATGTTCCATTTCTCTGCGCAGTGAGCAGCTCTACCATTTAAACTTAGTCCTGAGGAAGAACTGCCGTGTGGCAGTGAAGTCCACTAACTTCTACTGGCTGGTGTTGCTTCTGGTCTTCCTCAACACAACGGCGAGTGCATCGGAGCATTACGGCCAGCCCCAGTGGCTCACTGATATACAAGGTTCAAGTTCAGGCTTATACCATGACACAATTACTTACCTTTATTAGACTAGATAGTGTTTGATGCTGTTTTCCTTAAACTGCTTGTTTTTGCTTTGTGTCCCAGAACGAGCCAACAAGATCCTTCTGGCCCTGTTCACGATGGAGATGCTGATGAAGATGTACAGCTTCGGCTTCCAGGTCTACTTCATAGCTCTCTTTAACCGCTTCGACTGCTTTGTGGTGTGCGGTGGGATACTCGAGACCGTACTCGTGGAGTTGGAGGTGATCCCACGTATTGGTATATCTGTGCTGCGCTGCGTCCGTCTCCTCCGCATCTTCAAAGTTACCCGGTTGAGTTAGCAGTCTTTTAGTTAATGCAGATGTTATTTCTTCTAAGAATCTCTGGAGGCTTTTCCAGGGCTTACATTGTCAATCTATTGCAAGGTAGTTAGTATGTAGTGTAGTTTAATGCTCAATATGCTGTATCTTTCCGCAATTTCTCTCCCTCTCACAGGCACTGGACTGCTCTCTCAGATCTGGTCACCTCTCTGCTGAACTCGATGAAAGCCATTTGTTCCCTGCTGCTGCTACTCTTCCTATTCCTCATCATCTTCGCCCTACTGGGGATGCAGCTGTTTGGTGGCAAGTTTAACTTTGATGAGACGCAGATGAAGAGAAGCACGTTCGACACCTTTCCCTCCGCGCTGCTCACCTGTTTCCAGGTAACCGCCTCTGTTGCTAGGTTGTCATCTCTAATAGCCAGATGCAGCAAGCAGGACAGATCTATTTCTCTCTTAAACGACATTTCTATTCTTGACCCTCGCTAGTTCTGCTATGTAACTTTAACGAGACATCTCCAGTTCTTTTCACTTGCATGCTTGAATGAAGAAAGGTTTTATGGAAATGTATTTATATCTCACAATCTTATATTTTACAGTATATTCCATGAGCATTATGTACAATCATATCCTACATTATTATAATTCTCCTGGCACCTGGCAAGTAAGATATTTGGCTGTCCTGTAATACAGTATTTGTGCATATGAAATCTTAAATATTACAGCATTTCTTTATTGTGCCATGCCACGTTTATTAATTTATTGTATTGTAACTACAGGCAATCTCAAATCCCCAAAATCAGAAGCAGTGTGAAAGAACAGAAGACCATTTATGTGAATCACACATATAATATACACATATTTATTCACTTCATTCATTTTTAACAATAATTATCCCGGACAATAATGATTTAGCCATGAATGTATGAGGGTGAGTTAAAGAATTATCCACACCCTGGCTGTACAGTGGAACCTCGGATTACGAGCATAATTTGTTCCAGAAGTGGGCTCGTATTTCAAAACACTCATAAACCAAAGAGAATTTTCCCATAAGAAATAATTGAAATTCAAATTATTCGTTCCACAGCCCAAAAAAAAAATAAATGCATAAAAATAATTAACACAAAATATAAAGTAAAAATAAAACAAATTAACCCGCACTTTACCTTAAAAAAAAAGTCAAAATAAATCCCGACAGATAAGTGTTTCCATTTGTGAAGCTAAAGTAAGGAGCTGCTTCCCCTCTCCCCCTTCTCGTCTTACACACCCTTCCTCCACTCTTTTCACACACACATGTGCACAGATGTTGATTATACCAGTGAGAGACGCGCACTAAGACCCAGCAGGGGAGTCGATTACCCACAATTCCGCAGCGCAAGAGAGAGAAAAACCATTGGCTCAGTTGTCACATGATGCTCGGTGTCAAAACGAGAAGCGCATGCGTGCTACATGATACTCGGTGCTCGTAAACCAAGACTTGTTCGTTTTCCAAGTCAAATTTTATTAAAAATCTTTGCTTGTTTTGCGTAACACTCGCAAACCGCGTTACTCACAATACAAAGTTTCACTGTATTTTAGAACAGACAGATACATCACTTTTGCCGTAATCTTCTTACTTTTCAATACATTTTGTCCATCTGGCAGCAAGCTTTCGTATTCCATTATCAAAAAATGTTTTAGGCTAAGCTGAGAGCCATGAATGCACCGCTGTCTTCACTTCTTCATCAGAAGTGAATCTTCGTCCTCGTAGGGCTGCTTTCAGTGGACCAAACAGGTGAAAGTTTGATTCAGCAAGATCAGGACTATAGGGAGGACGCTTTAACACCAGATTGTCGACAGTGTGGGCAGAAGTGTGCAAGACCACAACACCCTTGTATATCAGTCCTCTGCGTTTAATACAAAGGTTAGGCTTCAGCTCTTCAATAAGCGTCTCACTGTAACGAGCGCTTTTGATTGTTGAACCTTTTTCCTGATAATGTTCCAATACTGGCCCTTAAGAATCCCAGAAAACTGTAAGCATCAATTTTCCAGCTGATGGTTGACTTTTGAACTTTTTCTTGTTCACAATTGATGATGTGTTCCCCCCGTTTAGTCTCAGACTCGTAGTGATGAATCCAGGTCTCGTCACCAGTAATGATTCTCTTTAAGAAACGTTCACCTTCCCTAGAGTATCGGTCCAAATTATGTTTGCAGATATCCAAACACTTCCGTTTATGTTCTTCGTGAGTTGTTTCGGCACCAGGTACACCCTCAGACCACAAAACACAAATCACACCACACTTCATCCATTTTTGCTCGCACCACAGTTACAAATAAACTGATGTAACATGTTCACACCTGCACAGTAGTGACTTGGGAGACAGTAGCCTTAAACGAACAGCACAGATAAGAAAGTGCAACAGAAGTTTTAATATAACCGAAGTCCGGATAATTTTTGACTTTTGGAAAAAAAAAAGTGTATATTACCCTTGTAATATACAAATTGAGGATTTTTGTTTTAAAAAGTGGTAAAAGTACAGTTTTTGTATCTAAAAGACACACACGATGAGAAACTTCCTCTGTCTATAGATTCTTACGGGAGAAGACTGGAACTCGGTTATGTACGATGGCATCATGGCATACGGAGGACCCGTTTTCCCCAACATGATCGTTTGTATCTACTTCGTCATTCTTTTTGTCTGTGGTAACTGTATCCTTTTACCTCTCAGTTCTGTAACACAGGTTCTATCACGCTTACTTCACTCCTGTTATAAAAATGTTTCATATTGCTTTTATTTTATGCATTTTCTTTGGATATGATGTACCACAATGTGTTAAAGATTTCTGACAAATAGGTACAACAAAAGCAGTCATTGATAAATTACTCATGTAATTGGACAAAAATGATTCTCTCTAGGTTTTGGATTGTATCCTTAACATCACACACAGACATCCTGCTGAACGTCTTCTTGGCTATTGCTGTGGATAATTTAGCAGGAAATGGCAAAAAGAAAAAGGAGTAAGTGCCTTATCGAATCTAAAATAAATCAGGTTATACATTTCTCTTAACTAAGTACTTTCTAGTCTGCATTATTTATTAAGCATTTAAGCTTTAACAAGCTGATATGTTTAAAAGAGAAAAAACAGAAGAGGAAGAGTGGGAAGATGATGAAGACAGGGAAGATGATGAAACTGGAGTAAGCCGCCTTCTTCCTCTTTTTTTTTTTATAACTCATTTTTACTATGATCTTTTACATTGTCTTTTTTCCAGTATTTCTTTTCTTATCTTGTGTCTGATTTTTCCCCAGAACGACAATGATGACTGGGAGGAGAGTGAAGAGCTGAGAGCAATTGAGGGCCTTGAAGGTAAATAATTTACCCTTGACTCACATACAGTAATAAATATGGTTATAAATAACTAGTGCTGAAGAAGTAATCAAAATCAAAATCGCAATATGGATCTGTGCAACTATTTATTACTGCAGAGTTGGGAATGTATGTATAGTTTGCTAGTAATTTAAGAATTTGTAAAAATTATATTTAATAAATTAAAAATATATATTTTTTATTTTTAATAATAATATTGGCACTTTGTTAATGAGATCATTTGTCCAATTATTTGCTGTTAGCCTAGATAAATATTTGAATACAAAATGGTACATTTAATAGTTAAATATAGCAGTTTAAATCACAATCGGAATATACTATATGTCAAAATAATTGCAATTTTTTTAATCAAATTGTGTAGCCCCATAAATAACTATAAAACAGCACAGCTGTCCAGATAAAAAACAATAACTATAAAGGAGAGTTGAATCAATTTATGAAGTGGAATATCCTGTACAGTAAGTGAATGTTTTAGAATTTTTATTACTAGTGAGGACAAATTGTCCAATAAGGGATTTAATCTAATTTAAAATGTTATTTTCTGTTCTTAAGGTGCCGTGCCTCTGAAAGTGGAAAGTTTTCAGCCCAAAGAGAAAATTATCCCCATTCCTGATGGAAGCTCCTTCTTCGTTCTAGGCAAGAAAAACTGGTAAGTAATATAAGCTTAATATAGAGTACAATAATAAATGTATAGTAAACAATAATCATTCCGTGTCTGCTGGAGAGACTCTGTGGAGTACTTGTACGAGCTCAAGGTACATAAAACATCTTAGATTTTGTACTGAAATGAATGAACGTAAAAGACGACAATTGTAATGGTCACACTGTCTTTTTCATCACTGACCTTCTTTTCCTTCTTTCTTATCTGTCCAGCCTCAGAGTCGCTTGCCACAATCTCATTTACCATCCCTACTTTACCAACTTCATTCTCCTCTTCATCATCCTCAGTAGTTTCTCACTGGCAGCTGAGGACCCAATAAAAACCCATTCATTTCGGAACATTGTAAGTCCTCCAGTTTATTGAAGACATAGCTTTATTGATCCACATGTGGAGCATTTGGTGCTATTTCAGATTATGGTAAATTGATAGTTTTGTTCATAGCTAGCAATGTTTGCATTTTTCATTACATCAGTCTGGTTTTCCTTATCGTGATCCCCAGAAAGCACTAATAAAAACAGTTTTGCTGTAACCTCCTTTATTTCTAGATGCTCGGCTATGCTGATTATGTCTTCACCACTGTCTTTACCATCGAGATTATACTGAAGGTAAACCGTCTTACTAATCAAAATCTATCATTTGGTTTGAGCATGAAGTTTAAGGATCACATAAGGTGTAAATTGCTGGGAAAGAAAAACTGCCTGTACAGCTTTATTAATGTGTTAACTAAGGATGAGAATTACCAGGGACCACATGATACGATATTATCATACCGAGGTGGCAAGTCGGTTTGTGTTGTGATTCTGTTATTATCACGATTTAATCAACGTCACAATTTGATATTATTTTCGCAATATTTTTACAATTATAAATAAACTTTATGAAGAATTTGTCCTACCACACAGGTTGCTGTGCCGTTTGCCAATTTGTGAATAGTTAACACCTGTAGGATTGTGGAGGAACTGCAACATATTACCGCCTCAACTGCAAACATACTATATGTAGATTAAAAATAATTTTTTAAAAATGGTTTATGGAGTCATGTTAGCACTGTTGGCTTGCACCTCTAGCGCCCGGGTGTGACTTCCACATCCGGTCTGTGTGCATGGAGTTTGCATGTTCTCCCAGTGCTTGGTGGGTTTCCTCTGGGTACTCTGGTTTCCTCCCACAGTCCAAAGACATGCAGATTAGGCTAATTGGCATTCCCAAATTGTCAGTAGTGTGTGAATGAGCATGTGAGTGTGTGTATGTGTGTGTACCCTGCGATGGATTGGCACCCTTTCCATTTCATGGTGTACCCCATGTTGTGCCCTAAGTCTCCTGGGACAGACTCCAGGCCCCCCGAGACACTGAATATAGGATAAAGTGGAATAGATGACGAGTGAGACAACAACGATGATTTTGGGTTCAGTGTCCTGATACATGAATTGCCTGATATGTAACTGAATTCTATAGTATTAAGTCTTTTTTTTGTGTTTGGTGAATAGATGACAGTGTATGGTGCTTTTCTTCATCAAGGCTCCTTCTGCAGAAACGCTTTCAATCTCTTAGATCTCCTCGTTGTCAGCGTGTCTCTCACTTCCTTTTTCCTGAAGTAAGTGTGACACGTTGATCTTCCACATATACACTGATTAACTTATGGACCAACTCATCTGTTTTATCCATTACCAAATGTCCAATCAGCCTGCATTCTGACTCTTGGAACTTCTTTTTTGTTACTTCAGCTCGAGTGCCATTTCTGTGGTAAAGATTCTACGAGTACTGCGAGTGCTCAGACCTCTCCGAGCTATCAACCGAGCAAAGGGACTCAAGGTATACGGATTCAAAGATTTATATAAACCTCTATAAAATTATCTACACATTGCTCGGTTCCAGTGTTATGGTCATGTCCTGAATCTTCAAGTCCCGAGTCGTTCATTCCTTTGTCACGTGACTCCCATAGACGCTATGCGGTGCAATAGATTCAAAAGAACGAACGACTCAGACTGAAAGATATAAGAGGTGAGCTACTCATTCTGTTTATTATAATATGTCCTTAGCTGCTTTGTAATATTTTCATTACTGGAACTATAGACAAAATTTGTGTATCTAGACGCATTGGGGGTCTTTTTTATTGAAAATGCAACATTTTATTTTATTTCTGATCAAAGAAACGAAATGAACTAAATGACTCAAAAAGAGATTCGTTCATTTTGATTCGACATTCTGAAAATATCATAGCACCAGTTTTATACATGTGACATTAAACAGACAAACCTTTATGAGAAAGTATGGGAAATTTTCTACAAACTCTGTGAATGTTAAAGGCAACTGCAGAAAGCATTACAATTGGATCATGAAAGATAACATGAATGAAACATTTTTTTGGAATAAATGTTTTAGAATAAAACTGCCGTTATATACAGTGGCCTCATTCTGATTTTTATGCTCAGCAGTGAAATTTCCTAATATACAGCCTAATACAATGTGTTCAAGTCAAACTGGGACTTGATTGTCTACCATAATAGAACACAGTTCTGGGGAGTTAGAAACTACCTTTCTATCTCTATATAATCCCCTTCTACACTAATGCACTTATCTCAGTGTTTAACTAGTGCTTGGACTCCGTTAAGGTCAAAATTTTTCTTGGTAAACTGGAGCCATGATCCTTTACATCTGAAACTCTAGTCTCTCAGAAACTCCTTTAATGGCCTATACATGTGGAAATGGCTTGGAGTGAGCTCAGGACTGTACAGGGGATGAGGCAATATCTCCCAGCCGAGTTTTTCACATGTGCAAGTGGTGCAAGTGGTTTTTCTACAGCTAAGAATCTCATCACTGTACTGTAGTTGAAGCTTTCAATAAATGTCAGTTTCTTTTTATTCCTTCATTCAAGAGAAATTTCGTCACAAGTCCCTGTTTGACTTGAACGGCAAATATATTTTTAAAGCGTCAGTATGCTTTGAACTCTGCCTACTTTTCCCCCTTGGTAATGTTGACCTTTGCATGGAATTGCCCTATTTCACTATGTTCAGGTTTGTTACAATAATGTACAAGCGATGATTATGACGTCTGTGTGCCTGTTTGTGTCTCCAGAGTGTAATCCAGTGCGTGTTTGTGGCCATCCGCACCATTGGCAACATCCTGATAGTCACCACTCTCCTGCAGTTCATGTTTGCGTGCATTGGAGTGCAGCTCTTCAAGGTAACATTACGCATGCATAAGAACACTTCCACTAAGCTTTTAATGCACGTTTGGGCCTCATATGGCTGCTGTTTGCTTTTGCAGGGACGGTTTTATAGATGCACAGATGAGGCCAAACACACGCCAGAGGAATGCAAGTGCGCAGCTGTGTTCTTTTTATTTCACATGTTTCAGTCTGATAGTGCGCCTCAGTAATCCGTTCACTGATGGATATTTGTGCGTTTTTATCCAGAGGCACGTTTGTGGTGTATAAGGACGGAGATATGAATCATCCGATGGTGAAGGAGAGGTTTTGGGTGAACAGTGATTTTAACTTCGATAACGTGCTGATGGGCATGCTGACCCTTTTCACTGTCTCTACATTTGAAGGCTGGCCACAGTGAGTTCATATAACATTTATTAATAATATATACTCAACCTTCTAACCTTTTGATCAATAATAAAAAAGGAAAGTGAGACAGCAACACACAGGATGGGAAAACTGGACAATTTTTATAACATTAAAATGTAATTGGTAATATACAGTATTGATTTTTGTAGTTTATAAATGAATAATGCTTTTCAGAGCTTAAGAGTAAATGAACGATAATAATAAATAATTTCATATATCTTGAGCCACAAGATATAATGAACAAATGTTTTACTATAAAAGGCTGCACTGTATATAAATATACAATAAAAATATTTGCTGTTTATGTAATAACCTCAGCAGCAACCTCATTTCCCCTCTCGTTTGTTCCAACCTCTTATCATTCATCATCTCCAATATATAAATCACTGGCCTAATCATCTGTCATCATCTGCACCTGTTTCTCACTGGTTCAAGCCAGAAGTTCTGTGTTTTTATGTGTGAAGAACAGGGACTGAACTGAAAATGAGATTGCTCAAGACTACATTAAAATACAAGTCTGGCCGTTTACAAGCAAAATGTCATATAAAAATGTCTATGAGGTGGCTCAAGACTTTTGCATAGCATTATATGAGACAGAGTTGCATTAGATAGAGAGCAATGCATAGTGGATAATTATGATTATAGTTTTTTTTTTTTTCAGTTTAATTTCATGAACAGGGCTTTAACAAAATAATTGATTGATTTATACATTCTAATCACAAAGGGAGCCCAAACATGGTGTAAATCACATGCATTTACTGTATGTTTAAATTGACACTGTATGGTCAAAAGTTTGTGGACACTGGACCATTAAATTCTCAACCTGTGATTATATTTTCTTTATAATCGCTATATTATCATTCATATTTAAGATAAATCATAATATTAATAATAAATAACATCATTAATAAATTCACATTATCATTAATAATACATTTACACAGTAATTATATTATAATTCACAAGGTATTTCTTAATATATCTTTCATATTTCACATTGTTTTTATGAATTAATTGAAATATAAATTACATTCATATTTAATATTTATAATAGCATTAATAATAAATTCACACAATACTTATATTATAACTCACAGGATATTATATTTCACATTTTTTAAATTCATACTGTATATTTGCTACATATTGTATAGCAGATTTATAATACTTGCTGCACGTCCTGTACATGACATCCATACCCCTGTAAATATGACCCTCATAACCTTGACAATAAAATGATCTAATCTAATCTAATATAAACTAATCTAATCTAATCTAATTCAATAATAAATCCAATAATAATCAACTCACAGATAACTAATGCAGTAGTTATTTATTATCATTAATATTATAAATTCCAGGGTTTTATATAAAGCCATTGATGCCAATGCGGAGAACAGAGGCCCCATCTACAACTGTCGTGTGGAGATCTCAATTTTTTTCGTCATCTACATCATCATTATTGCGTTCTTCATGATGAACATCTTCGTTGGCTTCGTCATCATCACGTTCCGTGAGCAAGGAGAGGTCGAGTTTCAAAACTGCGAATTGAACAAAAATCAGGTCAGTGTGAATAAAAAAAAGTCCTTACCATTACATAGTAGAGAAACACTAATTCTTAACTGTATAGTTTGACCACAAATGTTCTCTGGACATATGCATGTAGAGTTTGCAGTGTACTCGCAGCGCTCAAAGTCCTGCTGAACATTTTCTTTTCTCAGAGGCAGTGTGTATATTATTCTCTGAAAGCCCAGCCTATAAAGATCTACATACCTAAAAATCCATCGCAGTTAAAGTTCTGGAAGATCATCAACTCATCGCAGTTTGAGTATATCATGTTCGTTCTCATTCTGCTCAATACACTTACACTGGCTGTACAGGTGTGTCTCTCTCTCTCTCTCTCTCTCTCTCTCTCATACACACCCTACTCAACTACTCATGATAGATAACTGATGCATCATTTGAACTGTACACCACTATGCATTTTTGTTTTTTTTCTTCTCACATGGTGAGGTCTAGTTAAAGCTTTATATTTTTATTTTGTGCCGTCAGCACTATGAGCAGTCGAAGCTCTTCAACTTTGTCATGGACATCCTGAACATGATCTTCACCATGCTCTTCACGATTGAGATGATTATCAAACTGCTCGCTCTGCGTCCATACGTGAGATTTTCGCACAGTTTAAACGACCTGTTTAATGGTTTAAAGGATTATTTTGAGTAAAAAAAAACAATGTTGCATTTATTCTCACTCTTTCTCTCCATAGCAATATTTTATAGACGCTTGGAATTCCTTTGACGCCCTGATAGTGGTGGGGAGTTTGGTTGACATCATGATTGCAGAATTTAGTGTGCGTACTCTATTCTTATCATTATTAATATTAACAAAATGGCTTACAAATCACACATATCACCACATTAGATAATAATCTAAAAATGTAGACATGTGTCTTCTTGTCTTCTGTTCTTTTATTTTTGGAAACTTCTCGTGCTCTCTCAGGGTGGTGGAGGCCATGGAGAGGTATGTCAAATGTCCAGTTGCTTTATAATATTTTCTAGATCTCCTAGTTAACTAAATCTTAACCAGGTGTTATTGTTTTAATCATAAGCAAAGTAGTGTTAAATCTCAAGTATTTTTAAACGAAAACATTGGGTTATCAAGTACAAAGTGTTATAGCATAAAACATATAACACATAAATAACACAACATATACTGTATGTATTATATGGGATCCGTCATATCAAGCCTAGCATTAAGTCAAATAATGGCCAATAGAGCGCTGATGAATTTTTTTACACAAATGAATTTTTTTTTAATCCTAAACATTGTTTAAAACCATTTCAATGAACACTATCCAATATGGTTACTCCAACTGTTAAAGAAATACATGGCCTTTTCTTTTGCCATAAAACCTTTCTGCTGGTAAGGTTATTTTTCGGGTAGTAGGCAAACCCTGGGGTCAAAGTGAGCCCCCCCTGAGGGATCCCTCTTTCTTACATCATGGAATTCTCTTTTAAATATTCTAAAAATAGAATAAAAATTTTGGATTGCAATTCTTTTGTTTCCTTCTCGTAATCAAAACTCTTACTGGCCATATTTCAGGAACCGGACACAATAATAATAATTATTATAAACTTGGTATGAAAATGGACCTTATTGAACCAGGATTCTGAAAATATTATATAACCCAAATCACCCAAAATGTGACTTAATACTGGATTTGATATGGCGCATCACCTTGTACAGTCCTGAGTCAAAAGTCTTGAGCCACCCCTCATTTCTTCAAAGAGACAGATTTTTAAAAAATGGGAATAACCAATTGTATCTTCGCATACTTTGCAGCCTGTCGCAGTAAAACATTTATTCACGTTTCTTTAATTTCATCTACATGATTTAATTTCAATTCAGGTGAAGAATTGTAGCTGCACAGTCGTGTAGTGGTTAGCACTGTTGCCTCACACCTCCAGAGTTGGGGGTTTGATTCCCACTTCGGGTTTGTGTGCATGGAGTTTGCATGTTCTCCCCGTGCTTGGTGGGTTTCCTCCGGGTTTTCCGTTTTCCTCCCACAGTCCAAAGGCATGCAAATTAGGCTACTTGCCATTCCCAAATTGTCCATAGTGTGTATGTGTGTGCCCTGCGATGGATTGGCACCCTGTCCATGGTGTACCCCGCCTCATGCCCTCCAGGCCCCCCGTTACTCTGAATACAGGATAAGTGGTACTGTATAGAAGATCATTACATATGAATTAATGAATTCATAAATAATTGAGGGGTGGTTCAAGATACCATTCATTTGTATTTTAAGTGACTTATTGATGATCTATGAAACTCTTTCACAGGGGAAGGGGGATGGGGAAAATTCCAAGGTGTCCATCACATTCTTTCGCCTCTTCCGAGTCATGCGACTGGTCAAGCTGCTCAGCAAAGGGGAGGGCATTCGCACTCTTCTCTGGACTTTTGTAAAATCCTTACAGGTCTGTTCTAAATGTAAATGTTCATATAGTGTTGAAACAGACACAGATACGACTTAACAATATATGCACATAATTATGGATACATATACTGTATAATAAACTGCATGTGTTCACTCTGCACTTTTCCGGAAGCTGTTAAAGAACTGCAAATTGTTGATGCTTAATCTTCCTATGATCTCTTTTTAAACATTTATTCTCTTTCCTCAGGCTTTGCCGTACGTCGGTCTGCTCATCGCTATGATCTTTTTCATTTATGGTGTAATCGGCATGCAGGTAGATTCATCTTTATCATTGCCTTCATGCCTTCTGCTCCCTGATGTGTTTTCATACCTTGAGCGTTTCTTTTCCTTTTCCGTTACTGCCAGATGTTTGGGAAGATTGCTATAGACGACGAGACAGAGCTCAATCGCAACAACAACTTCCAGACCTTTTTCATGGCAGTGCTTTTGCTATTCAGGTGTGAGCGACTTTTTATAACTTTGCCGCATTTAAAAAAGTAAACTGACTTTCCTGAATCGGTTAAACATTTTACAATTTTTACCCGAAGATGTGCAACAGGGGAGCAATGGCAGGAGATTATGCTGGCAGCACTGCCAGGCCGACGTTGTGACCCTGAGTCGGATTATGAGCCAGGGGAAGAGTACAGCTGCGGCAGCAATCTGTCCTACCCATATTTCATCAGCTTCTTTGCTCTCTGTGCTTTCCTGGTAAGAAACAAAAGTGATATAGAGATACAGTCAGGGAGCGTGAGAGCGAGTGAGAGATGCCAAACTCCATGATAACTTTTTATTTTTTTTTATCTTTACTGTTTCAGATCATTAACTTGTTTATTGCTGTCATCATGGACAACTTTGAGTATCTGACCAGGGACTGGACCGTACTGGGGACTCACCATCTGGATGAGTTTAAGAGAGTGTGGTCAGATTATGATCCTGAAGCAACGTAAGAAAAAAACATTTTATCATAGTCTGAGCAAAAATCTGCAAATGTATCAAAATGTTGGGAGAATAAATAAATTTTTTATTTTAAGATATATATATAATAGTTGGATAATTTTGCCACAGGGGAAGAATCAAGCATTTGGAGGTTGTGACGATGTTGCGCAGAATTCAGCCTCCTCTTGGTTTTGGGAAACTCTGTCCTCATCGGGTGGCCTGTAGGGTAAGCAACGTTTCTCACTCACTCACTCATCTTCTATACCGCTTTATCCTGTATTCAGGGTCACGGGGACCTGGAGCCTATCCCAGGA
>JAQMYL010000039.1:24781686-24793035 GCA_030014365.1 Clarias pachynema
TCCTTGCCACTGTCGCCCTCGGCTTGCTCACCAGGGACTATCTGACCATTTTGATTCATACACATTCACATTCTATAAATAATTGTTTTGATTGTGTAAAGCTGCTTTGCGGCAATGACAATTGTTAAAAGCGCTATACAAATAAAATTGAATAGAATTTAATTGAATTTTAGTTCCCTAATTAATAACCCCATGCTATCTCACTCTCAGCCTCCTATTTCGTTAACCCCCTCAGAAGCCCTGCATAAGGGTAATATTTCGCCCTGCATAAGGGCTTATAAGTAATATTACACCCTGTGGTGCGTCTCTCAAACCCGCACCACTTAACAATGATGAAACTGGCTCTCTCATGAAAATCATCCCAGGAAAGCAAGACCAAAACTTGGTTCATTTAGAGTTACCAGCCTCAAAATTCACCAGTTAACAAACAGCACCTCAGATTAGAGCCGTTATGAAGGCTTTACAGAGCAGAAGCAGATCAATAAAGTATAGTTTATAACAAGAATGGTCAAATTGAATTGAGTTCAGTTTAGTGTTTAGATAACAGGAGGGCATCTGAGGGGTGTGTGTGGTCATGCGGATACTGGTAGCTCTGTGAATGAAGCATGTACAGTAGTATATAAATGTCTATGATGGACGTGAAAGGGACCCTGATCAGCTGTCCTAATTATCCACTGAAGGGTCTTGCGGCCTGAGACGATACATTTCCCAAACTCCACAGTGATGTAGCTGATTATTAATTAAATGTTCTCTATAGTCAAACTGTAGAACGTGGTGAGGATGAGAGATGAGCTTCTTTGCAGCCTTTTCAGAAAGTAGAAGTGGGACTCCTTAGTTATGGAGCTGGTGTTTATGGACCAAGCAAGTATTTCGCAAAATCTACAGTTTTATTACCAATATAACAGATGTTAAAAAAATGTCCTGTGATAAGCATTACTGAAGAAATCTTGTTGCAGACCAAGCAAGCAGCTGACACACTCAGTCAGTCGACACTATTTAACTCCCAATGGAGCACACATGGTGTCCTACTTAACTCAACAATCCAATTAAAGACTCTCTGTCTGTCTATCTCTCTCTCTCTTTTTCTCTCTATCTCTTAATTCCTGCAGAGGCTGGTCACTATGAACGTGCCTCTTCATCCCGATGGCACCGTCTCCTTCAACGCGACCTTGTTTGCTCTTGTCCGATCTTCACTCAAGATTAAAACTGAAGGTCCGCATGCACGGCACGAATGATCGTAATTAACAAATACGAAACCTCATCCATGAGACGTGACTAAAAACAAACAAGGACGAATTAACAAGACCATATTAACATAGGAATTATGTGCGAACACAAATGAAACACGAACCCAGGAGGACTAAATCAAAGCAGTAAAACATTGCTGTAAAAAATTTATTCTTGAATTGTTTTAATCATCGTTTTTGTTTTTCCCCCCAGGGCCGATTGACAAAGAGAATGAAGAATTGAGAGCCATTATTAAAAAGATCTGGAAGCGCACCAAGCCTAAACTCCTCGATGAGGTTATACCACCCCCTGCAGGTACTCAGCTACCAGTTCCCACTTTATGATATTAATACAAAGCCTTTAGATATACAGTACAGTATGTTTAACATACACGTTTACACAATTTTCTCCAGGAGAGGAGGTGACTGCGGGGAAGTTCTATGCAACTTTCCTGATCCAGGATTACTTCAAGAAATACCGTAAGAGAAAGGAAAAAGAGAAAAAGAAGAAGGGCAAGGATAAGTCTGCTTCCCTTCAGGTGCACAGTTTATGTCTATGTCTGTTGGCTCTTGAATGCTGTAATGCATCTAGTCCTTACAACATCATCCTGAATTATCACTCTGTCTCTGGTTGCTTAAGCTTTTACAGAACTTATGCAGTGATTTCAAGCTGCATATGCTGCTAAATGTCAGCCACTAAGTCCACTCTGTTGTTTCCTCAGGCTGGGCTGAGAACCCTGCAGGATTTGGCACCAGAGATGAGGCTGGCTATGGAAATGGAGGAGGGCCAGGAGGAAGTGTTTGAAGGGGACATGATGGAAGAGGAGGAATTCTTCAGGGTATAGTGCAATTAATCATTTTTTAAAAATAGTTTTGTGATGCTTCATCGATCCAGGCCTTCAGGTCAATTTGAAGACCAATATACTGTACTGTATGTACATTCTTTTACCCACACTGAAGAATACCTAGATGTCCAAAGATCCTGCTGATAGCAGGTGTGTGCGCACAGTTGGCAGTGTAGACAACAGATGGATGGAATGAGAAAGGAACTCAAATTAGAATCGAACCATTTTGACCTGAATGTAAAATCAGTTTGACCTAAATGACCTGACGTAAAAAAAAAAAGAAAAAAGAATTTTTGTAAATATAAAGCGCAATAAATAACAATGTAAAAAAAAACGTCCTTTTTGATAATTTTAGATAAAAGGGTCTGAATAGAATGTTTAATGTTTATGAAATAATTTATAATACTGTCATTATTATCAGGCGCATATATATATATACAGTGCTAAGCAAAATTGTTGAGCCACACATCTTTTCTTCATATTACATTACATTAAATGATTGAATTAAAGAAATGGGAGCAAATGTTTTACTGTAACAGGCTGCGAAGAGCCTAAAGATGAGACAATTTAAACAAACAGGAGTAGATGATGACAGATGATCAGGCCGGTGATTAGTCTATTATTACTGAATGCTGAGCGCTTGGAACAGGTGAGAGGGGAAATGAGGTTGCTACTGTACACATAAATCTTTTAATTGTTTCATCTTTAGGCACTTTGCAGACTGTTAAAGTAAAACATTTATTTCTTTAATTTAATATCCATCATTTAATTTTATATAATATGAAGAAAAGATGAAGTTTGTGTAACAACCTCAGCAGCAACCTCGTTTCCCCACTCGTCTGTTCCGGGCGCTCATCATTCAGTATCTTCAATATACTAATCATCTGTCATCATCTGCACCTGTTTCTCACTGGTTCATGCCTTAAGTTTGATGTTTTTAAAGCTTGAATGATCATTCTCTATCCTGTTCCATTTCTACAGAGAGTCAGTGTCTTCAATGATTCTCATCTAACTCCAACCATGTCCACCCCTGCGGGCACTCCTTTGCCCCTGCAGTTTGAAGAGGTTTGTGTGAGCGTCGAGCCCCCTCCCAGCGACACTCTGAGGCTAGCAGAGGCGTTGGAGGACTCTCGACCGGCCTCTGCGCTCTCCAATAACGAGGTGGTGCTTGAGCAGCCTCACAGGCTGACTCCTCTGCCCAGAAGGTGGGCCACCAGTCACTCCAAACTCAGCTCACTGTTGGCTCTAAATTTCATCTCAAGGCAAGCAGATGGATCAGAAGGAATAAGGAATGCAGTTGCATTCAGATTAGAGACTAGTGTTGAAAATTAGATGCTACTGAGCTTCATTTTCTTGCGAGAAAAGAAAATTACCCAAAATTGTAATGTTGCTAATAATAATAATAATAACAAAAACATCCATGCTGAGGAAAACGCCATACTAACTGTTCCTTAGTAGTTCAGCAGTCATTAGTGACATAAGATTTTGGGTAATGGATTTCTTTAAAGCTGTGATTTTGCCTGAGAGTATGTACAGAGATGTACAGCAATCAAAAGCATACAAAATTAATATTTCATGTGTATTTCAGGATTAAACACTTTCTGTCTCTCAGTGGCACCATCACATTACAGCTTTAAGATATTTTAAAGCAAAACCTGCTGCTCACCTTATTTCATGCAAAAAAAACATATGCTATATTAAATTATCCGTTGTACTGTAGTACCTATACTGTACTACTATATTCATTTGACAAGGGATGCAAGATAACTGCTATTTATATATCTTGTCATTTAAATCATACACAGAATAACTTGAATAAATGAATAAAATGTATTCATATAAAGCTATATGAGGTTTCCACCTAATATGCAAGAGGATGTACACATACCACTGCTTTGCTTTGCTTAGCTGTCGGCACTCGGCAAGGAAATGAATAAACTCTGCTAGTTTGAATTATTCCGCTACTGCCCTGGCAGACAAATAGCCCATAATAATATTATAAGCTTACAGTTTACAGTATTAATACCTTTAAGACTAAAGCATTTTGCTTCTGAGGCTTTATAAGTTATTCCCTACAGTATATCTAGCTACCAGTTAAATAAACAGCTTAAATGACTTGATTGGTCATGTGTGGATGAGAAGTTGTTCAAGGGGTGTTCAAATCAAACCAGGATTTTTGATTGTGCAAAATAACAGGACAGGAGTTAAAAACATCTTTATTTATAGAATCCCCTGCTACACTCATGCACTCATCCCAGTGATTCATTAGTGCTTGGATACCATCAAGGTAGAACGTTATCTCAGTACGCCAGAGCCATGATCGCCCTTCCTGCTTCACGTGTGAAATGCTGGCCTCCCAGGAACTCCTTTTATGGCATATGGCTCTTTTTTATGACTGTACAGGGATGTGGCAATAACTCCCAGCCGAGCTCCTGTAATGTTAATGATTGTGTGTACAGTTACCTACGTCTCTTCCAAAAATTGGCGACAAGTTATCCATCAATTCTCAAGGATCAGGCTTGAATCAGGGAATGTGGCTCTAAGCCACTTCGGCCAAGGTCCTTATTCACGGACGTACAGCCCTCTTTAAAACGTTTGCACTATTCATATGTTTTATTGCAGCTAGGAATCTCATCACCATACTGTGCTTGAAGTCTTTTGTAAACGTTTTATACCTTCATCACAAGTCCCAGTTTCACTTGAACGCCCCTTGTTTTTTGGCGGTAATTACAGTAGGTCTCATTCATTCCAGATTTTAAACATTAAACATTCCAAACCATAAAACATACTGAGAAGCTGATTGAAATACCCAATTGCCTTTTCACGCTTCATTAAAATGCCGGCTTTAGAGGATAATCCACCAGTTCCCTATCTATTATCTTTGTCTGAAGTCTGAAGTGTCCATCTAACATGTTCCCTTTAGGCCACCCAGCTCTCCGATGCCATCTCCTCCAAATGAAAGGATAGAGAGTGCAGGAGGTGAAGGGACAGGAGGAGAGGTGACAAGCTCAACACAACAAAATCAGTGTGGCAAGGACGACACTCAGAGCACCGGGTCACATGACGGGTATGGAGAGCTATCAGTCAAAGACTAATAAATGAACTTTTATGTGGGGGGGATAGGGATAAAGAAAGAGAATGGAATAAATATACTGAGAGGATAATGAGAGAGGTTATGTATTCAGCCTCTGGATGATGTGCCTCCATTTGAATCATCAAGTAGGAGTGCTGTTTAAAGCTGAGAAAGAGGTTCTTACTGGCATGTAATGAATAGAACCCACTCACATGTGAGATGGAAAAGTTACATACAGAAATAGATTTTTATTCATCTCCAGGGATTCAGCCTTTTTTTTTTGTTAAATAGCCTTTTAAGAACGATTCAATAGCCTCTTTATGTAATTCTTGCATAGATGTGTGGCTATGTAGGCTGTGACCTTAAGCACATGGTGTTTTTAACTGTGCTGAAGAAGTAGGAGAGGCTCTCTTATCAAAACCAGGGTGCGTCTGAACACAATTACCCACTTTAGTAGGAAGCAAGGATTTTTTTATTCCTCTCCATCCTTTAGTCGTGTTTAAAATCGGATGCCTAGGGTTTGGTGAAGCTGTACTTTGAGTTGAGGCATGAGTTATTTGTTTCTTTCATTTATAACGTATTGGAAATCTATACTTAACCTACTGTATACACTGTATACTGTATAACCTACCTCATAAACAGACAGCAGCATCCGGAAGCCCCTCCCTCATCAGAGACGGTACCTCCTCCAGTCTCCGGTGGCAATTATACAGATGTGGGACCCTTACAGCCAGGTAGCAATAACAGCAGAGGTTATAAAGTTGATGCGAATGGCTACAATGGGAACACTTACGCTACTAATAACTACAATGGAAATGGTTACCATTCAAATGTCTACAATGGCCATGTCTCACCTACAAATGGCTACAACGGAGACGTTTCACCTACAAATGGTTACAATGGAAGCACATACCGAGTAAAAGGCTACAATGGAAACGGTTACCATAGCAACGGTTACTCCAGCAACGGTTACAGTGCCAGTGGATACAGTAGCAATGGCTATGGTGGCAGCAGACAGAACGGTAAAGGATATGCAACTCGAAGGCGCTTCCTTCCTCCCACTCCTTCAGGTGAAGAAGCTCTTTATTTGTCCATATGGTGGATTTTCATTATAAACTGAGATAATTGCGCATTAACACCCGGACAAATTCTCCTTCCGGACCCTGTTTCCCACTGTTAGGACGCAGGCCAAATTTTACTATCCAGTGTTTGAGGAGACAAGACAGCATTGATGACATTCCCATTCCTGGGACTTATCACCAGAACTCACCTCCCTGCAGAGCACGAGGGCAGGTAATGTGTCACTTTATTTCATTTCACTGAATAAATTTCATTTCATTTGCTCACGTCATCTTCTGCAATAAAAAAAATATTTACGTAACCATGAACTGTGTATCCATGTGCTGGACCGTTTCTCTCTTCTCAATCCCTTTAAGCATACTTTTGGGTGTTACATTGTGCTCCTGATTCAACATTGGATAGTAAACCCAAAGCCATTTCAAATCATACTGTATATTGTAATGTACTGTACAATTCTCAATAAATTCAAATCTTTTACAGACGCAAAGCAATTACGACTCCCGGCGCAGCAGTATGTCCTCAGCAGCCTCGTGGGCGAACACTCAGACGCAGCCGGGCCATCTTCTCTACGCTCCCCTCATCCTGGTGGACGAGGCAGGTGGAACTCAGACCATTTGGAGTGACACTAATGGCAGCACCAGCCTGCCAGCTGCAGCCCGTACTGGATGGCACACAAACCAGGGTGTCCCTCCGTCCCAGCGGCAGCAGCCATATGCTACTCTGAGGGTGCCGTCACAGCAAGGCCCAGGCTACATGGAGAAAGGAAGTGCTGACAGCCTCGTAGAGTCGGTCAGTACAGCTGCAGTCTCAGTCAGCGTAACTGAAATGTCACTATGATTTGTTTTACACTTTTTACTTCACTGAACTAACATGAATGAACTGTACAATTTTCTAATATTATTTCTTAATATATAATGATATTGATATTATTTCTTTAGATTCTAATATCAGAAGGCTTGGGCCTCTACGCCAATGATCCCAAATTTGTAGACTTTACTAAGCGGGAGATCGCTGACGCATGCAACATGACGCTGGACGAGATGGAGACTGCCGCGACCGACTTGCTGAGTCGAGGCACATCCGAGCAGCCGATCAGTCGCTTCGAGGAAGATTTGTCGGATGAAATGAATTGTGTCATTTCATACTGAAATCGTGTTGATGGTTTTCAAGTTGAGAAAATACTCATATAAAATGCAGAATAAATGCATATTGATAAGCTAAATGGAGAGACATATAAAGAAATGTATTATGATAAAATGTTATAAAATGTATCTTATACACCAACCAACATATCTGCTCTGCTGTCAGACTCGGATATATACAGCTTTTAGTAATCTCAAAGATTCATCAGTAATTACATTTATTCTGCTTATATTATATGGATTATATGGATTTCTGTCCAGCATTAGCCTTTTATTTTTACTCTAATGTCAACAGAACTAGATTTAAACATTGCATTCTTTATAAATGTGTCTTTTATTTTACAGAATGAGCTATAGTTTTTATTATTATGCTGATACTCCAGACTTTTATGTGCAATAAATAATTCTTCTGTATTTACAGTATTTAAAAGGAAAAATGGAACCTAACTCTCACTTCTAAACTAGAACTTTTACACAACTTTTAATTATTTCTTATGTGTCCATATAAGGGAACCTTTAAAACATACGGAAATAAATATTTTTATTAGTATTATTCTATTTTATTATTTATTAGTTTTTTTTTTTTTTTTTTCATAATCATAAAGGAAAGCTTTATGATTTTTGGATGCATTGTTCTTAAATAAACATATACCATTGTTTTAGATATTGCATGTGTTCATTTGATAATTTTTTTCTGTTTTTGTATTGTATTTTCTTTTTATGTACGCTTAGTCCAATGCATCTTACACAATACACAAGGTGATAACAGAAAAAAGGAGGGAAAATAATAAAAATGATAATAATCATCTCATGCTCCGCAAACCACTCTTTCACAGTTTGAGCCTGATAAATCATGGCAGGTGGCATGGTGTCTTGGTGGGAATCACTGTCCAAGGTCACAGCTCCAAGGTCCGGGTTTGATTCCCGCCTCGGGGTCTGTGTTTATAGAGTTTGCATGTTCTCCAAAGACATGCAGATTGGGCTAATGCACCCTGCCTTCAGTGAGTGAATCTTAGCAGGAAAAATCCACTAATAGAAAAAAAAACCTGACCATTCAGGATATTCAGGTCGTCAGCTGACCTCATGTTTTAGGAATATAACGTGGCTGAGCCTAGACCTGATCAACTGAAGCAACCCATGATCACAACTGATCACTGCCCCTACAGGCTTGCTTAGTAGGCACCAGTCATGCTCTGTGTGCATCTGCATGATGTTTTTCCTTTGCTCCACAGTTCATTCTTTATGCTCCCTAGCAAATTAAAGCTTTTTTTCCCCTGATTTACCTCAATAGCTACTGTAAGTGTTTTTCTTAACACTACACGGCTGTTTAGTCCCAATCCCTTGAGTTCTCTATGCAATGCTCTTACTTTTACCATGAAGCAATGAGTTCTACTGTTGTTGTTTTTTACTCTGGTGTTCGATCTCTCATGATGATCATTCGAGATATTTTTCCAACCACATTTCTTCCTTGAAGATAATGGTTCCCTACTATCCTTCCAGCTTTTAATAATTTGTTTTTCAGATCGCTTCTTAAAATTTCAGTAGTTTCAGCAATCTACTTAGTTGTTGTCTTTGCTTGATGCAGGCCAATAATTTGACCCTTCTGAAACAGAACAACATATTTCGACACAACCACAGGATGTATCTTCTGATATGGTTGATTAAGAAAAGAGAAGCTGCCCCCGTGAGACACAGCAGTAAAGTGCTTGCCCTATCATCCGGAGATTGCAAGCTCTCTCAGAGGAGAGGGATGGGAGGCACTTAGCGCTCAATCACGACTCTACAGTCAGTCAATCATGAGCATCTGTGAGCTCACGCAAGCGGAGGGAATGGATAGCGCTGTCCTCCGAGTGTGTTACGCCGCTCACGATGGTTCGAAAAGATGCGGGTGGTGGTGTCACGTGGCTCAGAGGAAACATCTTTGCCTGTTTGGTGTAATGACAGGACAGGTATTAGCTACGACTAAATTAGGAAGATATAAAAGAAAGAAAAATGAGAAGCTACTCCCTGCATCAGTTAGGGTTAGATAACTTGTTGTCAGATGAACTATACTAATCAGTGCAGTAATTATCCAATGAAACTTGCTTTTGCTTAGTTAACGATTCCCGCCTCAGGGTCTGTGTGCATGGAGTTTGCAAGTTCTCTCCATGCTTGGTGGGTTTCCTTCGGGTGTTCCAGGTTTCCTCACATATTAGGCCAATTGGCGTTCCCAAATTGCACGTAGTGTGTGAATGTTGTCTTAAATGGGAATGAATACAATGGTCACCGTTGGCCTCCACGTTCCCTAGTTGAGGTTCCTACATGGATGGATGGATGGATAGAATAACGAGATAGAAAAACCCTAAGAAGATGCCATTTCATTTAGTTTCCTTTTAAACCACCTATATGATGCTTTAACTAAAAAATTTTTAAAAAAACAGGTGTACTATGATGATGCATGTGTGGTGTCGCATCCTCACACATGGACAGACTGATCCTTGGCACTGCGCCTATAGCCTGGGCTACACCTCCAATCACATTTCCACGCGTTGTTTACTATGTAGTACGGTAATATGCGGTTTGGGACGCAGGCCGTGTGTGTGTGAGAGAGTGTGTATGTGTGTGTGTGTGTGTGTCTCTGCGTCGGCTTTTCAGCACAGCGCGCATCCCTCCCTCCCTCCCTCCCTCCGCTGCGCTCCTGATCCTCTTATCCACTGAAGAAGAGGATAAAGATGGATGTAGTCAACCAGGTAGGCTTCCCAAATGCATCTTCATGAATTTACCATCCATAGCACGGTGTTTATAGCACGGTGTTGTGTAGTATTGTATAGTGTGGTATCATAATGTTGACTGCGCATCAGGGACGTTTTACTGGGGGAATAGGGAAAGATCTGTACAATGCAGTGATGCTGAAGAGGGATGCTGGATCGGACTGTCGGGTTTGTCATTGCAGAAGGGGAAATATATATATTTATATACAATATAAATATATATAATCTTGTGTCGCAATAGAACAAGAGATCACCTTTCAGTGAATGCGCATTCGGATCAGGGATCGTGCACTCTGCTTTTTACACAATGCATAATTTGTGTTGATGTTTTTCGGCTGCAGATTTGATCTGCCTGGCTACAGGAGACTGTTGGTGTTGTCAAAAATAGCCTTGGCCAGGACTACAGCCTGCGCAACCTTGACGGTTTATCTTAAAGACGTTTGCGTTTATATACTAGAATGGTGCAATAATGCATTCAAATACTGTAGCAAAAAAAAAAAAAAAAAAAAAAAAAAAAAATATATAAATATATATATATATATATATATATATATAACAGTACTAAAACAACTGGCAAACTAAAAATACATAAAATAAAAAAGGACAAATGATTAAACCCAACATAAATTATCTAATCTAATTTAACTATAAATTAGAAGCAAAGAATAGAAATGAGTTTTTAACAAAGACTTTTCCAAATTTGAAACCGATCTTAAACTAAGAAGTAAACTCTTCCACAATCTCGGAGCAGCTATGGCAAAGGCTCGATCACCTCTATTTTTATGTTTAGTCCTTGGTATAGTTTATGTGACAGTCATGGTGTTAAAGGGCATATACAGTACTATACATATACCAGTATATCCAGCAGCCGAAAGATCAGATCTGTGCTGATATTCAGTACAACAGCACGACCTTGAGTGTGATATTGCATTTATACATTAGATTTAACATAGTATTTTTATTGAGAGAGGATAGTTTTGTTTATTGATGATTTTGTTAGAATAATGTTTGGACACTTTGTAATTTCCATATACAGTAATCTGGTTGAAAATTATATATATTATGTATATATTTGTATACAGTATTTTAAGTGCTCAAAGATATAATAAATTACACATATATGACATATATATATATATATATATATATTAGGGCTGGGACTTTAACGCGTTAATTTCGATTAATTAATTACACAAAAATAACGCGTTAAATTTTTTTAACTCATTTTAATCG
>JAQMYL010000039.1:24826064-24836837 GCA_030014365.1 Clarias pachynema
GACCTCTGTCATTGCCAACAAAGGGTATATAACAAAGTATTGAGATGAAATTTTGTTATTGACCAAATACTTATTTTGCACCATAATTTGCAAATAAATTCTTTAAAAATTCCTACAATGTGATTTTCTAGTTTTTATTTTATTTTATTTTGTCTCTCATAGTTGATGTATACCTATAATGAAAATTACAGACCTCTCTCATCTTTTTAAGTGGGAGAACTTGCACAATTGATGGCTGACTAAATACTTTTTTGCCCCACTGTACATGATGTTTAAAATATTAAAGTATCCACTGAATTGTCATAGAATCTCAAACATGAGGATAAATGGATTCAGAAAACAATAACACATTCAAAATGGTCAAGCTTGCTCAATTTCATGGTCTTGATTATTTAATATCCCCTTACTGGCCATTTTAATAGAAACACCTGCATCCTTGATTATTCATGCATGGGGGACATAAATACGTCTTTTATCCAACATTGTCTTATTAGTTTCATAAGTTATTTAAGTCAACTATCCGTACATGTTTATTTAGTTTTTAAAATTATTAAAACTGATAAATATTGCTGTTCATATGATTAGAATACATTTATATGACTTTATGAAGACATCCTTACACACATTTTCATTTGGCTAATTTTAGTATGTTTATTCTTAGAAGCAGCTTTTTCATGTCCTGTGTTTAGTTAGAGACACTACTCAAATGCAAAAAATATTAGAAGGGAAACATGCAATGCTCGCTCTATCCACTAGAGGGAAGCATACAGTCATATACAGCACTGTAATGTCTACTGCGTACACACCTGACAAAAACCTGCAGCAAAACCTATAGCAAAAATATGTTAAATCTAACGGTCTAACGTGGCGCTCTGAAGTAAGACCTTAAAAAAAGAGTAGGGATTGTTTGAGCGAAAATAATCCATTAGTAAATGAAATGTAATTTTGCGAAAACCAAAAATCTTGAACACGTGACTTCAAAGTCTCGCTTACTCCACAGAGGGCCAAATATCAAGTTTAAACGCAGATCTAGGTGAGGTTCAAAATACACCGCCTTGCCAAAAAAAAAAAAAAGTCACACGCTCTGACTATACTTGACCAACTTTATCGCTAATTACAGTGTGCAATGTAGTGTCCAGTTCATGTGTGAAAATGATTGCTCATGCTCCCAGAACCACTCGTTCACAACGACCTGGTATATACCTGTGCCATCAGGGGGACAAAATCTGTCAATGTGATGACCTGGTCAGATAGATTGAGCTCTAGAAGTAGCCCATCAGCCCAACTCTAGCAAACGTCAAAAGCTTACACATTGAAAAGCTCTAAGAAGAACCCCACACCAGAGAACTCCAGGAGGAACTCGTCAGACCAAGACCTACAGCAAAGGTCTCATAGAGTAAAGGTCCAGAAATGCACAGACCTAAGGAGATAGGACAACAGGACAGAGCTCCAGCCAAGAGCTTACACCAGAAAGCTGCGCCAAAAAGCCCACACTGGAGAACTCCAGGAGGAGCCCGTCAGACCAAGACCTCCAGCAAAATTCTTACAGTACAGAGCTCTAGAAGTGGATAGACAAGGCAGACATAAGGAGAATGGTCAACAGCAATCTAGCAGTTCTAGCCAAAAGTCAAGAGTACATGGCTCCAGCCAAAGCCTTAAACAGCAAAGCTCCTGCAAAAGGCAGACACTAAAGAGCTCCAGGAGTGTTGTGTCAGCCCAGACCTCCAGCAACAGTCTGACTGTATACAGTATAGTTCCAGAACTCGGGGAAAAGAGCAGACTTAAGGAGAAAGGTCGACAGCACAGAGCTCCGGCCAAAGGAAAACACTGCAAAACTCGCGCCAAAGGCTGACACCAGAGAGCTTCAAGAGTGGCCTATCAGCCCAGATCTCCAGCAAACATCTGACAGTACAGAGCTCCAGAAGTGGGTCAAAGGGCAGAATTAAGGAGAATAGTCAACAGCACAGAGTTCTAGCTAAAAACTTACACCAAAAAGCTCCAGCAAAAAGCCTATTTTGGAAAGCTCCCAGGGGTCCGCGTCAGATCAAGACCTCCAGTAAAGGTCAGACAGTGCTTTTGCTCATACAAAAGGCCGACACCAGAGAGCTTTACTGGGGCCCAGTAGCCCAGACCTCCAGCAAAAGTCTAACAGTGCAGACCTCCAGAACTGGGACAACTGTGCCAACCTTACGAGAATGCTCGACAGCACAGAGCTCCATCATGTTTATCCACTCATTTGATATTGAACAAATATCATGTGTTGTTGATTAATAAATGTTCATGTTAAGTTAATGAACTAGGGCCTATTGCAGCAAGCATGTTTGGTGAAAACTCAGTTGTTTGACTCACCGGCAACTCGGTGAAGCTAATCTGCTCACTAATTAAACTCATGTCGGAGTTCTCCTCCTCTTTAGCTGAAATCTGCAGATCCACGCAAGTGTCAGACAAAAGCCAAAAGCATAAATACTCTGTAAAAATGTTTGCCAAGAAAGGGGGGACCAGGTCCTGCTCATTCAGTGATTATCGTTATCTATTATAATGGGATCTGCAAAATATAATATTCTCAGCCCTTGTATCGCTCCTACTGTATGGCAGTGTAGACATGGTCATCATTATTATTATTATTATTATTATTAATATTATTAATGGGATTTTTGTACTGTATATAACATCAGTTACATTGGTTAGGTTTCCAAGGTTTGAAGCACTTACTGTATGAGTTAATTTGGTTTCCAGGTTTGATTGATTGATTGATTGATTATTGGTTACCGTAATGCGACTTCTTTTTCTCCAACAGACTAATGCTGGGAATTACAATGAGTAAGCGGTTCCATCCACCTCCACAGCACCACTTACCTCAGTAAGATATTGTTCAGATTTGTCCCATGACTTCAAATAGAATTAAGTACAATAGATATATCGGTGTGAAATTCATTGCCATTTTTGTGTTCCTATTGTACCATGTGAACAAGCAGTACAAAGTGTACATAGAGAAGAAAAAAAAAAATCAAATTTATTAATTGAGCACATAAGGATAATATAACTGCTGGATTATTTGCTAAAGGTTGCTGAGATGCCCAGAGGTGGATGGTTTGAGTTGTTCGACTGGCATAAATATATTAACTATTGTAGAAAATAAAAAACTTCATAAAAATAAAGGCATATTTCTTTGACATCGGAGAGGTGATGATCAATCAGAGTTGATGGTAGACTATAGTGTCTCTGACTGCGCTTCCGTCTCTTGTATCAGCAGGATGATTAGTATTAGTATCAGAGTCGTTTACTGGTTGAGTAGAACACTGCTGTATACTATAATAATGTCACATGCCCTTTATGCAATTTCAGTTTCAATATTATAATAGGATATACATATATTCCTTTGGTTCAAAATATACTGTAAAATGGGGTTGATAAATACCCTTGTGTAACATCAGTGTATTTTAAGTACATTTTAAAACGTGTCCTTAGTATACAAATGCAAACCCCATACACACAGATCCCAAGGTGGGACTTGAACCTATACCCTTGAGGTGCAAGGCGATCTTACTAACCACTAAGCCACCATGCCACCAAGTTATATTTAAATATCATATTATATACATTTAAAATATATTATAAATGTACTAATAAGTGTATTGTCACACATATTGAATGCTACTTTAATTCAGATATACTGCAGGTAAAATACACTTAAGTGAATTTTGAATTCTAAATAAATATCACTGGATAGTTAATAACCAAATCAAAGATGCATGTAAGTGTACTGTCATACTTAAATTAACACTTAAATATGCATTTAACAGGCTTAACAAATTGCATTTGAATAATGTGTAATGTCCAAGTGTGCATTTCTGGAACAACTTATGCAACAATTAATTTCACCTATGGATGAATTGCTAAGCCATTACTACACTTTACATATACTTAATATGCTCTCAGGTGTGCAGATACACTACTGTAATACTTTATTTGAGCAATATAGCAAGGAAAGTGCACTGAAAAACAGTGCTTTTAAATACAGTGCTTTGAAACACAGTGTATTGAAATACGGTCTATATGTATATAAAAAATAAAACCTAACCCCATATATGACTTGTTGTTTTGTAAAAGGAAATTAAGTTGAAACCTGAATGAATACCACAAGTTTATTTAAATGAAATCACTCAACCTAAGTAGCCTGAACATTGTAAAGATGCTTGCTATAACACCAGAGGTCAGAAAAAGAACTATAATTCATGTTCAACTTTTACTGGATGTTATCTATTTATTTAGTTAGTCCATCTGTCCATCATGCCATTTATCTCTCATTTAGCTCCAAACGGAAAGTTTGTAATCTGTCCATCTATTATCTTTTCAGTCTGTCAGTTCAACCTTCTAGCATTTTCACACTACATCCCTCTCTATCTGTCTACTGGTTTTTCTTATCAGCAACACAATCACTTTCTTGACCACTCTTAACATTGCATACTGTACTGTAGCTCTTAATGTTCTCTGAGGATAGTCCTGACACCTGATGCAGAGGTCTCAGTAAACTGTGTTAGAATAGTACCTCTAATAGCAAAAAAAAAAGAAAAGAAAAAGAAAAAAAATAAGGATTACTTTAAAATTATATAACAGTTTAATTCTACCTAAACGACCCAAAATGTAATTTTACCATCACTACAGCTTATTATTTTATTGATATACTAATGTACAGCACACACAAACACACACGTCATTTAGTTTAATCTGCATGTCTTTGGACTGTGGGAGGTAAATGGTGTCCCAGGAGGAAACCAACCGAGCACTAATGTAATATAGGGGCTTATTTGTAGAACTGTTGTCTCACACATCCAGTGTTGGGGTTCAAATCTTGCCTGTGGTTCATGTGATTGGAGTTTGTACGTTCTCCCCATGTATTATCAGTTTTCTCTGGGTAAGCTGGTTTTCTCCCACAGTTTAAAAACATGTGCTGTAAACCAATCAGCATTTCCAATTGCCAATAGTGTATTACTGAGTGTTTGTCTGTGTGTCTGCTTGTGTCTTGTGATTGTTCTATATGTCTGCTGGTGCAATTCCCAGGGCTATGATCATAAACATAAGAGGCACAGATAATCTATGATATGATATATGATATGATATATGATATAATTCAACTTTATTGTCATTGTGCATGTACAGAGCCAATGAAATGCAGTTAGCAGAAGTGCATAAGTGGCCTATTAACAATAATTATATATTATATAATAATTATAATTATTGATGGTGCAAAGATGCATAGTGGTTGAAACAGTGCAATATAGACAGAAGGTGGCAGGGCAGTGATCTGCTACTTAACAGTCCATGATCAGCTGTTCAGTGCGGTAACAGCCACAGGAAAAAGATGTTGGTGCGGCCTCTGCGGCACCTGTAGCACCTGCCCGATGATAGAAAAGTGAACAGTCCAGGATTGGGGTCAGAGGAATCTTTGATAATGCCTCTTGCCCTTTGCAGACAGCATTTCTTGTAAATGTTCTCCAGGGTGGGTGGCTGGGTCCCACTGATTCATTGGGCGGTTTTCACCACCCTTTACAGAGCTTTACAGTTCTGAGCAGTGCAACTGCTGTACCACACTGAGATGCAATTTGTAATGATGCTTCAATTGCACAATAGTGTGTGTATGTCCTGTGATTGATTGGATTGGCACCCTGTCCGGGATGTACCCCGACTTGTGCCAATATAGCAGTGCTATAGAAAATGAATAATATACAGTTTAGAAAAAAAATTGTGAACCCTTGTAGTGGAGGACATATGCTAAGGATTTGTTTTGATCTTTATTAACGTCTATACATAAGAGGGGCAGCACAGTGGCTTAGTGGTTAGCACTGATGCCTTGTACCTCCAGGGTCTGGGTTTGATTTCCACGGTCCTTAGTTGGACTACAGAGGTTCCTAGATGGATGGATACATTGGATTAACTGTATATTATCCACCATTGACCCTTTCAGAAATATAAATGAGTAGGTGTTAGAGTGGCAAAAAAAAAGAGGGACAGGGAGAGCAGGTAAGGAGTGTCAGCAGACCAGTCATCCCTGATGAAGTTAGTGCTGCTATATTTGATCATGACTGAGGGTACCAGTCCAATCTGCCTCACTCACCAGCGGCATGTATTGTGCGAATATTGCAAGTAAGAGTTGGCATTCTGCAACATTTCTAGAACTTCTTGGCTGTGTCCTAATTTATAATCAAATAGTACAGTGTAGCATTTCATAACTTCACACAGGGTTTGAGCCCATTAAAATTACTTCCCCCTTATTCATTATTCCTCAATCCCAGTGAGGAATTAATTTCCCCATGAAGATAGAAAGTATATGACTACCCTCCATATGCTAATATCAGGTATTCCTCCTGAATGCAATGAATGCTAAATGCCAAGAAATACCCGTGGAAAGGGATGGATAAGGCTTTTAAACAGGTATTTTTTATACACCTCAGGTCTATGGCAAGATATAAGATGTGATGCTAATGAAAACTTGGCCTCATCATTAAAACTATGGAGACTAACAATGATATACAAGTTTATCAACACGTGTATAAATCTTTTTGCATTGGCATTTGGGTAAAGGACTGTAACAGTTTTCACTGTGTGTGTGTGTATATGTGTGTACTCTGTAAGACCATGTTAAACCGCTTATCATTCTCATATTGGCCCTCATGTATACCTCAGAGCTCTCTAACTAACAGCTTTTAACTGCAGTTGGAGGTACAGTAGAGATAAATTGTCCTCCAAGGCTGGTGCTATAGTCTTATCATCTTCCTCCATCCGTTTTGATTTTGGTGAGTGTAATTTTGTCTTTTTGCCACCATTGAAAAGTTTAAGCTGAAGTTGAACGCCAGCTATGTGTTTCCTCAGGACTGATTATATCAAGAAGCAGTGTTTAGTTTAGTCTAAACTTGTGCTTGTGTTTGTCTCCTGTGCTGACTGTGCAATAAAGTATTTATCTTATGATCTCATGCAAGCTGTGCGGATGACGTGGAGTAAAATTTAGCTCAGTTAAAACTGTTGAAACCATGGATGGGTAAAGATCATAGTCCTTATCAGAATCCTCATTATAGACAAATATCTGTTTCTTCCTGATCAGCATGTCCTCAGCACCTACCGTAATACAGCACTCCACAATGAGTGTCGCCACAGTCTTTTACATCTCTGTGGAGGAATTCTGGCCCACTCTTCTATGCAGAATTTGCTTCAATTTAGCCACATTAGAGGGTTTGAACATGATCAGCTTGTTTAAGGATCTCAATCGAATTTAATTAACCTTAATTTTATTTTTTTGAGCCATTTAGAGGTGGACTTGCTGATGCGTTTCAGATCATTGTCTTGCTGCATAAGCCAAGTGTGCTCGAACTTGAGGTCACAAACTGATGGCTGGACATTTTACTTCAGGATTTTCCTGTTGAGCACAGAATTTATGGTTCCATCAATTGTGTAAGTTGTTTTGGTCCCGAAGCTGTGAAGCGGCCCCAGACCATCACACTACCACCACTGTTGGTATGATGTTCTTTTTATGAAACATTGTGTTAGTTTTACGTCAGATGTAACAAGATGCACACCTTCCAAACTGTTCAACTTTTGTCCCATCAGTCCACAGAATATTTGACCAAATGTATGAGCATAATTAAGATGTTTTTTGGCAGATGTGAGACGAGGCTTTGTGTTCTTTTTGGTCAGCAGTGGCTTTTGCCTTGGAACTCTCCAATGGATGCCATTTTTGCCCAGTCTTTTTCTCATTGTTAAAGCATGACCACTGACCTTAACTGAGGCAAGTGAGGCCTGCAGATCTTTAGATGTTGTTCTGGGTTCTTTTATGAGCTCCTGGATGAGTTGTTGTTGTGCTCTTGGAGTAATTTTGGTAGGGCGGCCACTCCTGGGAAGGTTCTCCACTGTTCCAAGTTTTCTCCAATTTTGGATAATGGCTCTCACTATGATCCGCTGGAGACCAAAATACTGATACATGTCAATTACTTTTTTACGCATACCTGACATTGTCAGTTTGAATTTCTTGATTCAGCAGGTCTGACAGTAATCAGGCCTGGGTGTGATAGGTGAAATTTAACTGAGCTTTACAAAAATGACAGTTGGTTCATGATTTAGCAAGGAGTGATTTTTTTTGTTTTACATAGGGCCAGGTAGGTTTGGACAGCTTTTTTTCTCATAATAAATAAAATCATAATTTAAAAAACTGCATTTTGTATTTACTCTGGTTATTTTTGTGTAATATTAAAATTTATTTGATGATCTGAATCATTTTAAGTGTGACAAATCTGCAAAAAAGAAAGAAAATCAGGAAGGGACAAATACCTTTTCATTTTAAGAAGAGGAATGCCAAGAAGAGGTGCCATTATTTTGCACGCCTGGGTAGGCCACTTGCAAGTATTCTCAAGTGTTTTGTCATTTCATATAAACACGTTCATGAATCATTTATGATTTTAAGTGCCTTTAGTCGTCTGTTTTCTGTCAGGAACATTTGGCAGCTGAATCACTGAAGTGTGTGTGTGTGTGTGTGTGTAGGGGTTGTGGCCTCGCTGACTGGGCTCAACTGAGAGAGAGAGAGAGCACAGAGAACAGCCCGGTCCTGTAGGTGTAGCCCGTGTACTTATTCACGCGCTGTTCACCTCGGGCAACTTCTCTCCTGCCCTGTTTATACCCCAGATGACGTGACGTACCGGAATCCACGGGGCAGAAGACAAACAGCACGAGAGCGCCCCTTAACCAGAACATATGAGGCATTTCCATGTGGAGCGACTCGGCTGAGTTTGCGCGGAGAAAGCTGAATTTGGCGCTCGCGCTGTAATCGCTCGAGCCCTCGACATGTTCACGCGCGGCTCCAAAAAGCGCCGCTCGAATCGCGCGGTAAGTCCGTCCACCTTTTATCTCACATACCTTAATGATCTGACTCAGGATCATTACATGTCTGCTTTGTTTGCGGCGATACGGTTTACCTGGGGAGCTTGTTTTTGGGACTTTAAAAAAGTTCCCCTTAGAACCCTTTAGTTCGTGTGAACTTGATGTTGTTTAAAATGTTTCGCTGGCATCAATAATTACTAAAAAAAAGTACTCGGAAATCATGTTTTAAATCCTTAGTAGAAGGATAGCATTTTCTTTATACTTTACTCGACCATTGTATGGATTATAAGGGGCGGGGCCAAGACACTGACGTCATATTTACCTGCGAAGAGTAATGGCTACCTCCTAAATTGCAGACTACTTGTGCTAAAGGGACAAGTTTTATTTTTTACTTGTGCCTGGAAAATATGTAAACCATAATTAAAAAAGTGCTATACATCCATGACATCATAAAAAGTGCAAAAATTAGCTGAATTTTCAACTCTTATTTTTATTTTTTTTATTTTTAAGGAAAAACATTGTATCTGAAGTGCTTGTTTGCATTTGAACTCCTCAATTACTTTCATCTCATGTACTTGATGGATCACTTACTGTATATCTATCCTAGGCGCTTTGGGAACGCTGGTGGGAATTTGAGTGGAATATGATTGATTGTATGTCAAATGAAAATGCAATCTTGGAAAAAATATATATTAATCTCACCTAATACACTTGACTCCAAAGGCCGGTGTGTTTGTGTAATGTGAAACACTGATGCATGCCCAGACACAATACAGTGATCATGTTAGAGACCGCCTTTTAAATTTTTTCCCACAAACAGTATTGTAACTGAGCCTCCAATAACAAAAGTGGACTCCATATTAACTTAATATTACCTTTACCTGCACTGTCACCTTGCACCCCCAGGGTCCGGGTTCCATTCCCACCTCAGGTCTGTGTGCATGGAGTTTGAATGTTCTCCTAGTGCTTGGTGGCTTTCCTCCGGGTACTCCGGTTTCCTCCCACAGTCCAAAGACATGCAGATTAGGCTAGTTGGTGTTCTCAAAGTGCCGGTTCAGGGTGTACTTCGCCTTGAGCCCCAAGTCTCCTGGGATAGGCTCCAGGCACCCTGTGACCCTGTATACAAGATAAGGTGGTACAGACACTGACCTTTCCTGTTATACTGAACTTCCAGCCTCCTAACCTGCAGTATGACTGCTGATCAGTCCCTGCTATCTGATATCACCCAAATGAGCATGGGTTCCCTGTTGAGTCTGGTTCCTCTCAAGCTTCCTATTGCCATCTCAAGGAGTTTTTCCTTCCCATCGTCGCCCTTGGGGACAATCTGATAATTATGATTTATACATATTTCCTCACATTTCTTATCCTCTTTGGATAATTTTTTTGTTTGATTTTGTGAAGCTGCTTTGCGACAATGACCATTGTTCTAAGCGCTATATAAATAAAACTGATTTGAATTGTATAGTGTACTTGGCTATGGTTCAAATCATGTATGAAAGCTAACTGTGCCTAAACATGTAAGCCGACATCTATTCAGATGACATTATCTTCATCATCATCAGCGCTCGTCTTTTATGTAAATCTAAGCAGCTTGCGCACAGCTGTAGCTCATACAGTAGGACAGCAAGTAAGAGTTGTCTGAAAAACTGAAAGTAAAAAAAGAAAAGAGGGTGAGCTTTTGGTGAAAGCTCATGTAATGACTGTCTGAACTTCTCATTAAGGCAAATTAAACAAAACTGCATGATATTCAAGTGTTCTTATTTGAAAGTTTAGCATTAATGTATACAAAAACTTTTTAAAGTCTAATTTTCCCCCTTACACTAAGGACAGGAGAGCTTTTTTGTGGATGGAGTCACTAGGATTGTTTTTTGTCTACTTTCCTTTCCTGGAGGAAGTGCTTTCTATTCA
>JAQMYL010000039.1:24846065-24863496 GCA_030014365.1 Clarias pachynema
TGTAGAAAGAAATAAAAATCAGGAACGATCATGGAGTTAGAAAGTGACCCCAAACTTTTGAACGGTAGTGTATATCAATATCCTTGATAAAATGACATTGAGACAACGCTGAATGAATGACCCGAGCACAGTGTTGCAACTTCAACCTCAAAACAACCTTTATTTAGAACATTTATGCCGATTAACATCCATCCGCATTACGTTTGACCACATCCATGGTCCCTTTAACAGGCTTCAGAATTCAGGACAGGTCCTTCGGACACGACGGCTTACTGCACGCAGCCTGTATATCTCATGTCACTGTTGGAATGTCACCTCTCTGTTTCATTTTCTTTCAGAAATATTACCTTGAGGTGCATCTTAGATCCCAAATTACAGTTTGATCCATGTGTTTTTAACTTTAAAAAAATAACCCAATTCTCAACGCTGTCCCAACATCCGACACGTCGTTAAATTAACCAGAGTACACAAATTCTAATTTTTTCTTAGAGTAAATATCACTCAAGTAAAAGTAGAAGTCCTCCACTTACTTGTGTACTTGAGTAAACGTACAAAAGTACTCACCTTGGTATTTACTTAAGTAACAAAAAACCGGGCTTGAATTTTCTCATAGTAGCCTTTTTTTTTTTTAGTAAAAACATCTCTCTCTTTTTCTCCTTGTCTCTGCTTCCCGATTGCAAACGTTACTGTTTCTGTTGCTCTATGCTCCCAGCTCTGCTTCTGATATCGAACACCTGTTATTAAGTGTGTCTCGGAGGAAAGGCAAGTCATGCGATTACCTACAGTACGCATAATAGTCTGCAGGTGAACAAATTCCTGCTTCAACTACTAACTATTTGAAACGCTATGTAACGCCACACCATGCAGAAATGCAGTTAAGTAAAAGTACAGGGATTTGCTGTACTTTTGAGCCGAGTAAAAGTAAAAAGTATCCTCTAATAAAACAAAAAAAAAGTACAGATAAGGTAAAATATGTACTTGGTACATTTACTTCATTACTGTACTTGAGTTTCCTCCCACCTTTGATTTTAACAAGGTTTTTTATGACGGGATACAGTAGAACATCTTCAGAATATCTATATCTAACTAATTGAGACTCCTGTATAGACTCGAGAACACGGATATCGACACACACATACTGATAGTGTGATGGTGATGTGAACAGTAAAATTATAGACGAGTAAAATAGCCGGACGCATAATGGCCCAAATGCTGCAGGACACATCTGGAATTCCAGCGGTTAAAGAAAGAAAGATTTGTGTGTTTGTACGCGTCTGCTTGTGTGTTTGTTCTGACCGAATTAGTGTTCCTAAAACCTGCCCCCATTTTTCCCCCTCTTCTTCAAAGTCATACATCAGTGTCGATCTTAATCACATCTCTACTTAATCAGTGTGTGTGTGATCTCTTTAAATTGACACCAGATTGAAAGCGTACAGATGTTCAGTCACGACAGGGCAGCGTTGATGAAAACGTCTACACCGGAGTGGAATACCATTTCATTTTAGGCAAACGTTCTTTCTCGTATAGCTTTTTAAATATCAGGAAATCTATCAGCGTTTAATCAATTAGTCATATTTTATCAGAACATTTAATGATTTATTTAGTTATTTAGCAATCAAATGACCTGTCTTGCATACAGGCTAGATAAAAAGTTTACATTTGAAATTCTGATTAGACGGTATCGGAAGTACTGTATTTCTGTTTTATACAGCGACCCAAAGGTTTCCATGCACAGTGAATCCAGCACCTCATCAGCCGCTCTCGTCATATACACAAACTAAGTACGGAAAAGGTTTCGTAAAAAGTCTCAATTTGCCGTCTGTGTATTAGGAGTTTTGAGACACCCTGTAGTTGTGTGTAAGGGGTTTACTAAATCAGGAGAAAACAACACAATTAACAATCACTTTTCTACTCCAGACTATTTAGGAGCCAAGCGTCCTGTTGTAAAGTTTTAACTCACTGACTTCTAGATGCCTAGACTTATTCTATTCTCTCGGTCTTTGGTTTTTATTTTTTTGGTTCTCTTGTTCTGTCTCGTCTTTCCCCCCCCCGTGCCCGTCTGGCCCCTCATTCCTTGTCCCAGTCCACGCTGTCACACTAATGAGATTAGTCCTTTCAAGGTCTGCTTCTGCTGCCAAGCCTTTAGCAATTGAGCCATCAACTCTTGACACACTTTGCTTTTTTTCTCTCCCTCCCTATCTTTCTCCCTTCTTTCTTCTTTCTTTATCTCTTTCTTTCTCTATTTATCTCTCTTACTTTGTATGTTTCTCTCCCTCCATCACTCTCTCTCCTTTTTCTATTTATTTCTCTTTGTCTCTCACTGTCTGTCTGGTCTCCCCCCTCTCTTCCCCCTCTCTTTATTTATCCTTCTCTCTATCTTTCTGTATCTCTTTCCTTCTCTCTCCCCTTTTTCTCTATTTCTCTCTCTCTCTTCCTCTCTTCCCCTCTTTCTGTTTCTCTCACTGTCTCTCTCTGTTTTGCTCTCTCTCTTCCTCTTTCCCTCTCTCTCCCCTCTTTCTCTATTCATATCTCTGTCTCTCTCGCTCTGTTTCTCTTCCTCTCTCTTTTATCTCTCTGTCAGTCTCGCTGTCCGTCTGTCTCTTTTTCACTCTCTCTCTCTCTCTCTCTCTCTCTATCTATCTAACTATCTGTCACTGTCTGTCTATCTGTCTGTGTCTTTCCCTCATTCACTCTCCCTCTGTCCCCCCCTCTAGCTGTCTGCCTCTCTTCTCTTAAACTCTTTTTATTTATCTCTCTCTCTTTGTGTCTTTCTCTCTTTCTCTTATCTTACTAACTGTCCCTCTGTCTGTGTCTCCATTTCTCTTTCTTTCTATCTATTGCTCTCTCCCTCTATTTATCTCTCCCTCTCTCTTTCTGTCTGTCCCTTTCTGCCTGTCTCTTTGTCATGCCCTCTTCTACCCTCTCACACATCTCTTGCTCTGTCTCTCCTTATCAATATATTTTTCTCTTTCTCTTTGTCTGTCTTTTCTTTTCTCTTTCTCCCTCTCTGTCTCTCTGTCTCTCTCTCTCTCTCTCTCTCTCTCTCTCTCTCTCTCTGTGTATCTCTCGCTCTCTTTACATATTCGTTTCATTAATGTACTCATTAATACGTAAGGGCTTGTCTAGGGAAAGTCTAGGGGAATCTTAGCTAATGGGCAACGCATAAAAAATAAAGCCAGCTTGAAAGTGTAAACCGAGCTTTATAGGGGACAACTCATCTCCCAACGGGTCAGGAAATGCACTAGTTGCAGATGTGTATTAACCCGAAAGGATGTGGAATGTTTAGAAGTGTTTACTTCGAGGTGATTTGGTCTTCTTCTGCTGTGGTTATAAGGTATCTGGAATAGGGGCCTAGTTCACTTAAATCCCCCCACTAGTCTGCGCGGATTAGCGCTAGTCGCCATCCGAAATCCGAAATCCTGATACGAACCAGCTGTGTTTCTAAAAGCTCGGCGGCGACTATCTGTTTTAGAGTGCTTATTTTCCCAGAACTTTCTATCCCGGAAAAAAAAACATACTTGGTGAGTTGGTGAGACAGCTCGGGCTGTTTTGTTAACATAAAACGTTTTTTTTTTTTTTTTTTCCCAGTAAGACAGATGGGGCTTCCCAGACGGCGCGACTCAATTAAGGTCCCCGTATCGAATCTTATCTTACGGCTAACACACCAAATTGGCTGCTCTGGCTGAGGTGCCGAAGGACCAATCCGTCTTGTCATGACCACACGTGCAGATTCGGGTTTAAAGCATGTCTCGTAAAGGCAGTTGTCCAGTCTGGGAGAGAGTGTTATTGAGTTACACACACACACACACACACACACACACACACACACAACCCCCGAATGTTGAAACAGACAGCTACATAAGATACTTCAGTAAGCGATTAGTCATTCGCTAATGGCTGCCACAGTAACACACTATAACACACGCCTCAACCGATTGTCCATCTGTCCCCTACATGCTCTTTAGCATAACTGCTACTGTTATTCAGGCTAAAGTTTCCTTTCATTTTCTGAGGTAACACCAAAACAACAAGTTTTACATTATTGTGAGCTGTGAGGTTTTTTTTCCTGCAAGCTATAATGTCAATATATGTGTGTTTTTTATTTTTTATTTTTAAACCTGGCACTCAGGAGTTTGAGGCAATAATGTAAAGTTATTGTAGGTAGCTTAGCACAGTAATTAGCATCTTAGTTTTGCTTAGCTAGAAATCTTGAATACTACAAACATTAGCTTAGCAGTAGCTTTCGAACTTCTTCATGTGAAAAACCCTTCAGACACCTGAATTTTAACCCATCAGACACAAATTAGTGATTTAAATTTTTTACTACCTATTAGAGCTGGATATGGATATTTAGTCAAATATGTTTTTTCCACTCATAACACAGACAGTTATTAACAGGAATGTTCTAATTGAATGTTCTAATTTTCCTCTATTTGCTTCCTCCGAAATCTGTAAAACCAACCAACCAGCATAACTTTCTCAGAGGAAAGCGCTATCTACCCTCTTTCTCATACTCGTCCTCAAAGATGCTGTGATACAAGGGTTGTTCAAGTCAAACTGGGACTTTTGATTGTGCTGCTGAGAGAGTAAAAACTCCCTTTATTTCTCTGTATAATCTCCTGCTATACTAATGCACTTATTCAAAAGTTTTTTTTTAAGTATGCGCGAGCCATGAACAGACTGCCAGCTTCAAGTTTGAAATGCTGGCCTTGAAGGAACTCCTTTAATTGCCCAATGATATGTGGAAATGGCTTGGAGCAAGGTTGGGATGTGGCAATAGCTCCCAGCTGAGTTCCTGGTGTTGGTGAATGATTGTGTGTACAGTTCCCACAGACAGATGCGCGACAAGTTACCCGTCAAGGATTTGGTGTTCCACTTGCTGAATGTTCACTGGAACAACTGCATGGGGCTCCGAGCCACCTCGTACGTTCTTCTTCGAAAATTTTGCACCATTCCTATCGTTTATTTTGGCTAAAAGTTTTACTACCATCCTGTGCGTGAAGTCCCTGGAAATGTCAATCAGTTTTCCTGCTTCATTCTTAAGAAAATTCATCACAAGTCCCGGTTTCATTTGACCGCCACTCGTATGTCTAGTGTCTCAATGATTGACAAGGGAAACAAAGGTCTTTGCAGGAAAACATTAATCATTCAAGCAGGAATACATTTCTCCTACAGCCTAAGAGCAACAGTGTTTTTCCCTTCTCCAGGGATTACAAATACAGCAGCAGCAACAAGCTTGAAAGCAAACCGAGGCTACGAGCCAACTCTTTTTACTGACAAATGCTGACGGACCGATCGACAGGTTGTTATCATAAGCCTGATGTTCTGCTTTTATTGCATGCCTTCAAACGCCTTGTTTAAGGCATTAAATTATTTAAATGCTCTTCAAGTCTAGTCTGAACTGTATCATTCTGACATCACCATGTCAGCAGTAGGTAAGAAAAAAAAACATGGAAGTTATAAGCCAGGGCTCTTCTTTAATCTGTTTAATACTGTAAGATGTGTGCTCGTCTTTGACATATGTGGCAAGCGCCATCTCTCTTACACTTCTACCTAACCTAGTGCGTGACCTCTCATCCATATTGGAGGGTGGTGAAAGAGTCGTGTTGAAACACGGTATGAGCGAGGGAGGAGAGAGGACGATAAGAGGGAAGAAACGCAAGAGGAGAAGAAGGGAGGGGAGGGGAGGAATAAGGGAAGGGAGGTGTTTGCGCAAGTTGAGCGAAGTCACCTATTGTCTGAGGCTCGGTGTAGCTGCTACGGCCTGGGGGCACGAAAGGAAGAAAAGGAAGCCAGGGAGCGAGGGAGAGGGAGAAAGGCGTCTGGTTTGAGTCAGCACTCTGACGCTCCTGCTGCCCAGTGAAGAATGCCTCGCTCGCTCAAGTCATCCTGAAGGCTGAAGGATTCTAATCATGAGGGTGATGGTTTCGGGCTGCAAAGAATGCATGAGTGGAGTGATGGCGATCTGAGGTAACGGTGTCATCACTTGATATCTGGTTTTGATGTTTACTGATTAATGATAATTTTACATATACTTTTATACACTTTTAAGCTGCTTTACAGCATCTGACTTTTTGTTAAAAGAGAGGCCAGAGAGTTCATTCTCCTTCTGTTAGTTATTATGTACTAGGGATGCTGGAATGAATGTAATTGATCCATAAACCAGTAACATTCCCATGTTGTATTTATTTATTTATTTCGCTAAATAAGCAAATTAATCAGATCTCAATATACTGATAAAAACCACAACATCCTGCTAGCGTTTTTCTGATGCTATGATAACGCTTTTTAAATTGGGACCCTGTTGGAGTCATGGGTTTCATCTCAGCGATTTGATGATTGCGTTTAGACTCGGGGAGACACCGATCTGCTTCCTGTCTCCTCCAGAGAGACTAATGAGACGAGCCTGACTTTTAAATGCTGTATAGTAACAATACCTCATCATAAAAACAGGTTGTTAAATTGGTGTAGCCGTCACTAATGATACCGTGCTTACTGGAATCGTTTCCTCTAAAAAGAAAAAAAAAAGTATCAGACAGAGGTTAATTCAAAACACAAAAATGTGAAGTAGCATATTTCAAAGCTATGAATCTCATGATTAAAAAAAAAAAAAAAGAAAAAAAAATAACCCAAAGGATTTAAACAGTTTTTTTTCCCCCACTTGATCCCCTTAGTGGTCTGACTACATTCCACTCTCTATTTTGCTCCTGTCACCCAGATCATTCCCCTGACATACCAGGATTAACGAGTACAGATCGGCCATTTTTTCACGTACACAATCCACGATTTCGTGTATCAGAAAGTTACAGTGTAATCTGGTGACAAAATGTCCAGCTGGAGCTGCATTTTAGTCTATACCGTGTGTGTGCGCGTGTGTGTTTGTTTCACAGGCTAATTCACCTAACAAGGCTGTCCAGTGATGCCAAGCTAAATATACCCTAAGTAGCCTGTTCATGTCAGGGTTGCCATATTGGTGCACTAACTAACACTCTCAATAAGTCTAAAGAGATGATTGACATATCATCAGAGTGAGTGAGTGTGTGTTTGTGTTCTAGAGTTATATTTAAGTTGACTTAATTGAGTTTGACATGCTGTCAAGAAACATCCCTGAACCTGACAGTCGGGGAAAGTTTGTCACATGACTTTTGTGATAAATTCGTGTCTGCGGTTTAGTAGAAATGTGCTGGCTTTACGTAGTGTGTGTGATTTGACCTTGTGGGAAGGTTTGCAAAATGTTTCTTTTTGGTTATTGAGGTTAATGTAAGGGTTAATTTTAGGTCGAGCGGAGCATTCATTATCAGCATTAATGATACTGATTGCAAGGATACTAACGCGTGTGTGTGTGTGTGTGTGTGTGTGTGTGTGTGTGTGCAGGTTTATGCACACTATTTGTCTAGCTGTTAATAGTGGCATTACTGCCTGCTGCTATACCACTTGACCAAACACACACACACACACCATCCTGACTGCACTCAAGCAGAGGTCAGGTTGCATGTGTAGACTGGAGCTCGAGAGCTTTCGCCAACACAGCTTAATCTTCATGGCTCTGTTCTGATCCTCAGTGTGTGTTCGCGAACGGAAGTGTCCTGGAGTGTGTTAATTAGCGTTTGTTTTTTCCGATGTTGGCAGTATCAGTGTTACAGATATTTGAGTCTATATTTTGGATTGAGTGTGTGTGTGTGTGTGTGTGTGTGTGTGATTAATGTAAAACTGGCTCATACATTTGCATCAGGAGTAGAATCTGACCTGACAGTTACATCTTGCAGCCAGGTTCATTTACATTCAGCCTTCGCTTGACGCTCATTATTCGAGTCGCTGATACAGTGTTATAAAATTCTTTGGCATATTTCTGGCCCGCTGAGATCTGGTGCAAAGATCTCGTGATTATTTTGCCCTTAAAAGGGCATTCGAATGGACGAGGGCAACGAGTTGCACCGTTAAGAGCGAGAGCATAATGGGCCACGGTAACGCGCAGTGTTTAAATTATCTCAGGCTCAGGCTGTTAAAGCCTCTGACGTTGTGAACACCGGGCCTCTCGTGCATCTCCGCTGCTTTCCTAATGACTCCCATAATTCTAACATGATGGATGAACGGCATGGAAGAAAGCTGTTGTATATAGCAAGGCACGCTTTGGTCTGTGGCACAGATATGAAGCACGGAAGGGTGGAAAAGACAATGGCAGGACTAAGTGATGTATGTTGTGTATAAACATGTGAAGGAAATGGAAGTGGCAGCTTTCCAAAATGGAGAGCGTATCGCCCGTGAGATGGAGAATCAAAAGAAGCTGCTTGTTTTATGCCTTTTGTAGCCATAAGGCACCAACTCTCAGTGTGCACGACCCAGACGTGTGTACTAAGGACATAAACTTCCACTTAAATAATGAGATAACATGTTTATATTTTCACCCCAAGCTATTTTAGGCCACACAAGACTGTTGAGTTTAACATTTGATGCAGATTAAAAAGCACTTTCCTGGAATCTGTGGATTTGGGGGTTTGAGAAGGTTTTAATGTCAGACGTTGATTAAAAAGCTCATTATTTTAAGAATATGTCCAATGGGGCTAAACTGGAAGGTGACCCATTGGACATAAGTAAAAGGGCCAAAACGTGCTGGCTACAAAAGTGAGTCAATCCCCATAGAGCCCCATGTTAAAATGGCAATAAAAACAGTTTTAGTGAACTTTCACATTAGGAACGTTGGATTGTGATCCAAGAACTCTTCACCGCAAAGTCTGGTTCATTTTGATCAGTGAGAACACAATCGTTCTGCGCTTGGAAACCGTGCCCGAGTCTGCTTAAAAAGCTGGCCTTGAGAACGATACAGCATACACAGGCACGGATCGAATCAGATATGGAACCAATTGTACAGTACCTGAGAACGGAAGTAGATCTCTGTTTATACGCAATGTCATCTGTCTTCTACGAAATCTCCACATCGCACCAATCTCATCCTCTGACCTACATAGCCAGAGCTGATAAAGTAGGAAGTATCAAAAATATAAGGCATAGCATGAAGGTTAACCTTCTTGTTCTCTTCTTCTTTTGGGCTTACAAACCAAGTAGGTGCCTACTGCCACCTGCTGTCATAGAGAGTGTAAATACGCAAGTGTGCCTGTGAACGGTAGGCAAAAAAGAAATGAAAACGCTAGCCAGCAGGGGGGAGCAGTCATTCCTGGGCCGGGTAGAAATCGATCGTTGCTATTGTGAAAACGTCCTTAGTCTCCTTAGCTAAAATTCCCATTCGTGACGACTATAACTGTTCACTCCACCCATTTGCGTATTTATGGATTAACTGGGATTTAGCAGCGTCAGCTCCTGCCAAGATGGCGAAAACCAGAGTTTCCACAGTTGAGCTTCAAAATTGCTCTTTAGAAAACCTGTGGGTGATGCAACAGTGAGTTCATCCAGGACTTTTATTATATAGTCTATGATAGAACTATAAATCTATAAATATTTTCTTTTGCACATCTAAAGTTAGTTCAGTGCTACTTCTGTAGGCAAGCGAATCTGTTTGAAAAATAACTGAGCGAATTTTGGAATGTACTTTGAGAACTTGACAGCACTATGACTGTAGGACCCCACCGGCCACCTTTTTGAAACAACTATGACATTATATCTAGGAACGAACCTGGAAAGTCGATTTCCTCTTTGCTCACATGCTGCTCACAAATTCATTTAAAGCAGTTTTAGTGAACTTTCACATTAGGAACGTGGGATGGTTTCCAAGAACTCTTCACCGCAAAGTCTGGTTCATTTTGACCCCATCAATGTCCATGTTGGATTTTTGCTTGGTGAGCAAACCTCAGAAATGGTCCATTGGTGCCATATTACTTACTTTTAAGTTGTATTCAGATTTAGGTTAAAACTAGCAATATTAATGCAGGAAACGCTTCATGTACAGTATTCAGACTCAGGTTGCACACATGTTTCAGTGGAGTTTCAGCGTGATCCATTTCAGATAATGCAAATCATCTGCCAGACTTACTTTCTTGATTGGAAGTGCCAGACTCTTGAGTAGCGTCTAGTCCAATGCCGTTAAATACAAGCTTTTTCCGTAACACCCAAGATCAAGCAGGGATAGAAAAGGCTGACTGGTGATGGACATAGCATGTAACATAGCTGCATTAATAGATCTTACTGTAATTTATCATACTGTGACTCCTGGCAAACAGTTACTCTAAGTGATTTGTGTTTCGTTTTAGAAGAATGCTAAAACTAAGGAGTGTCTCTCGCTGTGTATCCAACAACAAACCACAGGCTCGCTCAGTGACTGCAGGGCTGCTGAGAGTTCCATACTAATGACTGTCACATGGTCACTGTTGATCAAGACCTTTAACCTTTCAGTGACAGCTTACGAGGAGCCCTGCATCCAGCCTCCTCGGTGATCTTATTGACACACCCCTCCCATTTTATCCAGGCTTGGGACTGCAGCTAACGACTGGGGTTTGGGCATTGGGTGGGAACTTAACCCGGGCATTCCGCATGGCAGGGGAGAAACCTACCACAGAGCCATCAATGCCCACTGTATATGTATAGTGTATGATAATAAATCAGGTTATTAATAGTTCACTGTTTTGGGAGTCGGAAATATTTTGTTTTCTGGCTCAGTTGCACTTTTTTTTTTTTTAACATGAACTGAGTAAATGCCTGGTATATAGAAAAAATGTCATTGTTTGTCTTTTATATTCAGTCATACTGATGGTTCCCTGGTGGATTGTTTGATTGAACCCCGGTCCCTGGGGCGTTGTACAAGCCGGTACACCCCTAGTGCCGGTCCCAGGCCTGGATAAATTGGGAAGGATTGCATCAGGAAGTGCATTGAGTGCAAGAGAAAAAAAATAAAATAAAAATATGCTGACCTGGTAATCTGTTGAAAAGAAGAAGCAGCCAAAAAGAAGTACGACAACAAAAACATTTAGTTATAAAGATAATATTTCCTTTATTTTGCAATTGAATTAAGATTCAATTATTTGTCAGATATACGTTGCAGTACAGTGAAATAATTAGGAAGCTGGGCTCAGAGCGCAGGGTCAGCCAGGTTACAGCACCCCTGAAGCAGATGGGGTTAAGGGCCTTGGTCAAGAGCTCAACAGTGGCAACTTGTCTCCTGGCAGCTTGTTCATGTTCCTCTTGACCTCTTTTATTAACAAGGTGCTTACCACTAAACAGCACAATGCCCTTGACCTCTTTGAGGAAGATTTTAATCGTTGCATTGCTAAAACATGATCAGCTAATGAGACAAGTGATTTTATGCAATTGATATGTGATTGTCATTGCAGAACGTGCAAGCCATTTTATAAAAATTTGGTTGCTTTATGTATTCGGAGCATGTCATCTGTTTGCCATTATTATAGTATATTTTCTCTCTTCACTTTCTCTCACTCTCATTAGAAGTAGAAATTTCACCCCCTTATACTCCACTGATAAAACAGGGCGGAGACTGGATTTATCACTTTAGAGGTGTGTAAACACACCCACTAATCTTTAGACCGGCTCTCTCGCACCCGCCCTCCCTCTCTCCCTCTCTCTCTCCGTCTCTGGCGGCGTGTCAGTACGCTACAGCGCTTACAGCCTGCCGGATCTCGATGGGTCACATCAGGGGCAGAGGAGAATTAAATCATAACAGCATGCCTCCTGTCAATCTGATCCTGGAAGCCACTTTATATCCAGTGCGTATATGGTTCTCATGTTCTGCTTGTTTATCGTCATTGTTTTACTTTGATGTAACTCCTGCTTGTAATTTTTTGTGATCAGTATGAAACCGGTTCAGGAATGCTGAGTGATTGATTATGTTGTTCTTGTCACTGAAGCGGATAATTTCTCCTGTAAATGCGTGTGCGTGTGCGTGTGTGTGTGCGTGTGTGTGTGTGTGCACGTGCAGTTTGGAGGCTGTGGGATTGAACCACAACCTCCAGTTGAAACGTTCCCAACTTGTTCATGTGATTCATGTCATGTGTTTGCGCAAGTGGAATAGGATCATTTCCATCATTGTGTTTTATTTCTCGTGTAAAAAGTCAGGAAATCGTTGAAGGGAATGTTAATGTACATAAATAGTCTTTGTCGTCCGTCAGTAGATGAGTTGATGCCTCAACAGATATCAGTCTGTGTGTGTGTGTGAGAGAGAGAGAGGGGGAGAGAGAGTGAAAAAGAGAGAGCGAGCGGTAATAACAGGGTTTAGGAGTCACGCCGAGGGGGCTTATGCTTTATATGATGTCACGTCTCCATTACAAAGCTAAGACCGTGTGAAGACATAAGCGTGAAATTGCATTTCTGCACTGACAAGTCGCGCACTGATCCAGCTGTTACATGCTCGGCTGGGAATCTCATTTTGTGAAGATAAAGTGCAGGAATTAAAATCTAGAGAAATCAGAGGATTAAAGGAACTCAATTTATTTATTTTTTTTCCAACTTAACCTCTATCTGCTTACATCTGAAGCGTACCTGTGATTAAGCGCAAAGATAACATTTTGAGTTTCCTTGTAACAAGGGAAACAAAAGAACAACAGAAAGCCTGATTACGTGACATTAATGGAACTTTATTGGTCTGTGGTTTCGGTTGAAGGAACATTTTAAAATTTCAACTTTTAAACTTTGGTCTCATTCAGAGACATTCATTGTTTCAGGGTCAGTTTTCAACAATGGCCCTTAGACTTATACCATCCATCCATCCATCCAGATCTAAGAACCTTTGTAGTCCAACTAGGGATCGTGGAGGCCAGTGGTGACTGTTCCCATTTTTACAATCGTGGTAGGACCTCCGATCAACATTCACACACAAACTCACCCACTACAGGCAATTCGGGAACGCCAATTAGCCTAATCTGCATGTCTTTGGATCGTGGGAGGAAACTGGAGTACCCGGAGGAAACCCGTCAAACACGGAGAGAACATGTACATGTGAATTAATACTAAAACTTCTTTTAGTACAATGAAACATGTTGAAATCCTTGTCTATGGGAATCGCGCGCAAGCATCCCAGATACAAACAAGCGCTCAGGGTTGGATTATAAATCCTGTACTACTCCTTTATTTGTATGATTTCCACTTTAAGTCATACTAACCCATAATCTTTGTTTCATTATTCCTCCTCCTGCTAGGTAGAGTCAAGGAACGCGATGTTACTGTAGCTCTTCGTGCCAAAAAAGCAGGATTTGCTCTGTGTACAAGCGCATTAGCAGTCTAGCCTGACCTGTTTTGACAGATCCCGTGTCAATCCATGGAAAGGTGCATTAATGGAGTCTATACACAAGTGCAAAATAGCATTAAGATTAAATAATGAAGTCTAAACCGAATTACTTTATATTGTGACGGTTAAGTTAAATTCTGGGTTACAATGCTTTCTCCTAATTGCTGTGTATCCATATAATTACAGCAGCATTAGGTACAAATCCTCCCTTTTTTCTGTTCCTCCAGTGCTCATGTCCTCATGACTCCCCCTCTAAGATTTCCATTTTCTTTTTTCATTCTTTCACAGGAAGATCTGCGTGCACTGTAAGTGTGTGCGTGAAGAGCATGCGGTGCGCTCGGTGCCCGGGCAGCTGGAGAAGATGATGATGAAGCTGGTGTCCGACTTCCAGAGGCACTCCATCTCGGACGATGACTCGGGATGCGCCTCGGAGGAGTACGCCTGGGTGCCTCCTGGGGTCAAGCCCGAACAGGTCAGAAGACGTGCACTGGACAGAACAGAAATGTAAACTCTAGACTAGACTAGTAACCTGCGCTTGAGCTAGCCTGGTGCATTGGGTCACTTCCTGTTTAATAGTCAGCTTGATGTAGTATTTCCAGTTATAAGGTTACGATAAACCAGATATTTAACCAATTTCATCATCTTTAAAGAACCAAAAGAAATGATCTTTGCTCCTTTGTGAGGACTTGTTCAAGTTAAACCGGGACTTGTGATTGTGCAGAATAACAGAACACAGTTATGAGAGTAAAAACTTCTAAGAATCTTTATTTCTCTATACAATCCCCTGCTATGCTAATGCACTTACCCCACTGTTTCACTAGTGCTCGGATATAAACGAGGTAGAAGGTTTTCTCAGTACGCCAGAGCCATGATCTGACTGCCTGCTTCACTTCTGAAACTCCGGCCTCCCGGGAACCCCTTTAATGGCCCTTTCCTTTTATTTAAAAAAAAAAAAAAAACTTGTTTTGATCAGCAAAGGCGTTCTGTTGAGGAACTCGTCTGGGAGTTATTGCCACACACACCCAGTCCTGACCACCATCCCAGTGATTTCCACGTGTTGAGGTCATTAAAGGAGTTCCTGGGAGGCCAGCGTTTCACTAGTGAATCGCTGGGATAGGTGTGTTAGTGTAGCAGGGGGTTATATAGAGGAATAAAGGGAGGTTTTTACGCTTATAGGTGTGTTCTGGTATTTTGCACGGAAGTCAAAAGTCCCGGTTTGACTTGAACACCCCTCATATGGGATCATAAATAAAGTTTTAGTTGTCGTCCATTTCCTAAATCCGAGTCATGCATCAAGCACGAAGCTTACACACTTTCACACATTTGTGCTTTTCAGCAAATAAGAAAAGAAACTCTGATGCTTTCCTTAAAGCTAATTTACACGTACGTAAAGTACAGTACAATTCTGATATTAGATTGAAATAATCTCTGGCTAGGAAAAGATGTGTAGCGAAGCGTCTGCTTGCTAACATTCTTCAGTCTGACACTGTTATAGTAACCGAGCCAGCGAGTGTGTATTGTCTATTGTGCAGAGTTCTCGGAGCTCACGTTACACTTCACGGAGCCAGGCTGGGTGGACAGAGGCGGGCGCCTCATGTTACAGTGTGCTGAACATTCCCGTTACTCTTCTCCTTCTCCCAGTGATTAATAATAAATTGTGTCTGTACAGTATATGTGTGTGTGTGTGTGTGTGTGGGTGTGTCGGTTGCTACGTGCAGCGTTCGGTTCTCCTAAAGCCTTTTGTGTCTGCAGGTATATCAGTACTTCGGCTGTATTCCCGAGGACAAGATCCCTTATGTGAACAGCCCCGGAGAAAGATATCGCATTAAACAGCTTCTCCATCAGCTCCCAGCACATGACAGTGAGGTGAGAACGCTCGACACTTCACCCCACAGCATCACCTTCTACATCACGATTCTTGGGTTTAATCCAAGCCCTGATCGAACATCTGCTTGGGATTCATGCAAAACAGGATTCTCTGTGGATTAATCAGGGCTGATGGGGAAAGATTGAATTTAATCACGCAAAAACAAAAAAAAAGCATTATGAGGTTGTAGGGTTTTTTTTTTTTATTATTTTTTTTTTTTACATTAATAATCAAATTCTGAATTCGAGGTTCATTTTGTGATTTGCACCTGTGCCACTGTCTGTGCCATTTACATTCCAAATGATTAAATCAGCAGATTGACACCTTCGCACACACACACTCAAGAGCTCGAGTTAATCATCACGACAAGTTTTACAGCGAGTAGAAAATGTGATCCGGTTGACTTTTGAGTGTGTTGGTGATAGACAAGCTAGGTTTAGATCAGTCATCAATTATTAATTGATGGGATAATTGCATAAAATTATCCCATCATGTTCCTAATAAAGTGACCAGTTTGTGTATGCTGATCCAGTCCTTATTTTATCTGTTAAATAAGCACTTTGGAAGAACAGTCTGCTTCTAGTAATAATTTTCACGGAAATATTTTCATATCTCAAGAGTCTGGGCAGAGGATGAGCTCATCGGCTGGAAGTGAGTGAGGTCATGCATCACAGATAAATACTGATATTTGCTTAAAATAAATAAATAAATAAATAAATAAATAAATAGATAAATTTGCAGATTGAGCAGCCAGTTCCAAATTTTACAAAATGTGATGAACAGGAAGCCAAATGAATCAATGCAAATGAAACAAACACGCATGCCACGAATAGGCAAATGAAATGCAAAGTAATACAAATGAAGACATTGCAACATTCTTTGATCTTCAGGAAGAGCTTTATCCTGCGCATGATGGACCCGGATTTTATATCTCAGGAATTTGCACAGTTTTTTATTTTTTAAAAGAAAAAATATTGAAATCTTAAAAGAAATAGAAGCGTGATCGCATCCTGTTATTAAGCTTCTGATGATGTTTATAAGGAAAATGTAAGAAAATAAGAGAGTTTTTGGACCTGCAGTGTTGATCAGCATGACTTTTGTGTACTTGAGTAGTGAACTTTTTGGACGTGTTTGTGTTTGTTCAGCCGCAGTACTGTAATTCTCTGGATGAGGAGGAGAAAAAGGAGCTGCGATTGTTCAGTCAGCAGAGGAAGAGGGAGAACCTTGGGCGGGGAATCGTACGCCTCTTTCCTGTCACCATGACCGGCGCCATCTGCCAACAGGTAAACCGAGACAGACAGAGAGAGATAATATCTAATGTCTTTCTAATATTGAATTTTTTGTTGAGCAGTTATTGAAAATTGAATACGCAAGGTGTAATTATAAGCTAGATAGCATGACCACGACGACAGAGAGCCAAACCTCCTTCAATCATCAGACACGATCGAGGACCTTAAAAGTTCCAGCAACACAGCCGTTGAAGATTTGTGCCACGTTCAGTTGCCCTGTGAACGCACCCTAGCTGATGAATTCATGCCGGGAGGGTGTGGCAGAACCTGGGAGCGACGCTTTGTTTCTTCTAGTCTTGATTTATGGATTCGCACGTAGCGTTGCCTGATCTGCACCAAGGTGGAGGAACAAAGCAAACCTGAGAGCTGCTTGAGTCATTTCAGGGTTCATAAACAAACTGTTTTGACCTTTTAAGTGATAGAAAGCAGCTTTACTGTTCCTTTTTTTTTTTTTGACGTCGACTCGTGATAAAGCTGTGCCGCTGACATTTACAAGGGCACGTTTCGCTTAAAAGTGTGGGAGTGTCGTGTGAAGTAGAAGCGAAGTCATTCTGTGGATTGTTTACTACCTTAAGACCAAATTGCAGCTTCGGCGTGCAGGTTACATTCAGACAGCAGGCTCGAGTTGATTTTTTTTTCTTTCTTTTTTTCCCCCCAGATTTGTTATGTAATCTAATTACAGAATAAATCTGAGAATGGATTCACTCGTCACTTATCACTATGTGTTAGTGCTTTAAAACGTGTTCTATGAGACGAAGGTGTATTTGAGTATAGAAGGTCTGACACAAACCAAAAGAAGCAGCATCACTTAAAGGTGAACTAATTACGCCAAAATCACTCTTTAGTCATTTTTAGACATTCAGATGTGCGTACACAAACAAAATAATCTATATATTTTGTGTTGGCTGGGGCTTAAACAAGCCAATTATTTTTTTTCCCCTATTTATGACCTCATATAAGGAGAGCACTTCCACTGAGCCCCACCATCAACAGGTTGCCACCCTTTAACATATACAGTGGAACCTCGGATTACGAGCATAATTCGTTCCGGAAGTGGGCTCGTATTCCAAAATACTCGTAAACCAAATT
>JAQMYL010000039.1:24863596-24874663 GCA_030014365.1 Clarias pachynema
AGTCCGAAGCATGGAGAAATGGGTGTGTTGTGGCAGGAAGGGTATCCGGCATGAAACCTGTACCAGTTAATTGCAGAACGATGTGGAAGCCCTGAGAAAGGGAACGAGCCCAAGGAGAAAATATACATGTTAAAAAAATAATAATAACAAAGGTGGTGTAGTGGTTCTCCCATATTTGGTGGGTTTCTCCGGGTACTCCGGTTTCCTCCCACAGTCCAAAGATTAAGTTAATTGGTGTTCCCGAATTGTGTGTGTGTGCGCATGTGTGCCCTGGAGTGGATTGTACCCGATAGGCTTCAGGCCCCCGTGACCCTGTACAGGATGAGCAGTATAGAAGATGGCGATCTCAGAAAAGAGCACTTGGAGCTTTAGAAAACATAGATACTAAAACGGCACATTTGGCGAAGGAGTGAAATAGAAACATTTTAATGGAAAAAAGATATATATGAGTGGTACTCGAGGTGGAGTGTTAACCCACACACACTTTGGGGAGTTTTGAGACCCGTGTTAATTTGTTCAAGAAATAGTAAAATATGGGCCCTTTAATGTGTTCACTGTATGAAATAAACCAGAGATAATCTGACAATTAGACAATTGTCTGTTGGAGAAGACCTACTTGGATGGGATTTTTTCCAAGAGAAAATTAATAGCGCTTTGTTAAAAAAAATAATAAAGAGAACATGTACCATAAACAATATGATTTTTTATTTAGAGCCCTACGTGACACTAGATAATTTGACTGCTAGAAGCTGAGATTGAAAACTCATGTATTATACTTGAAACAAGTATGTACTGTATAAATAAGACTTAAAGTTCTTCAAAATGTGTGTTAATGTTCTAGCATGGGTGAATTTCTTTGAATTTCACTCCTTTTCCAGATGTGCAGTTTCAGTGTCTGTAGATCTGTAGCGCCCCTTTGAGGAAGTGCATCTTTCTAGCCAATCAGTTTGCAGGGACTAGAAACGTTCATGTTCATGAGCTTATCAAGTATCTCTGACCCGTTTTCAGGTTTTTTACAATGTAAGTGGACAAATATACGTACGAGGGCGAGTCAAAAAATATCCGCACTCCAGTTATATTCAAATTTCTGTTGGTCTTATCGGCGCTTTTCATGTTGGTTTTTATCAGGTCTTCTCAGTCACTGCTGTACAGGTGTGAACCTGTTACTGTATATCAGTTCATTTGTAACTGCGGTGCGATCAAAAATGGATGCACCACTTGTGATTTGCACGAAAAAAGAGCAGCGTGCAGTGATTTGACTTTTTGCAGACCGAGGAAAAGTTCAAAAGTCAACCAGCTTACAGTTTTCTGGGATTCTCAAGGGCCGGTATTGGAACATTATCAGGAAAAAGGTTCAACAATCAACAGTGCTCGTTACAGTGAGATGCCTTATTGAAGAGCTGAAGCCTAAACTTCGGATTAGACTTTGCGGGTCTCTTGATATATGAGGTCATTAGAGGGGGAAAGTCTAATTTGCCAACGCAAAAGAATGGCGAAATGACAAACGTGGCAACATGGAATGTTTTTTCCCCTCATGTTTTTATGTTTTTATGTTTTTGCAGAATAGGTTCTCTTTAAAAAAAATTCAGACTTTTGCCTTTGAAATATTTTTAAACTTTTACTGTTTTTTTTAATTATTTTTTTTACTGAGAGCTTGGTACTAAAAGCCCTGAGATGATCAGGAATCACATGTTTTCAGGAAGTCCACATTATCCTCTGCATGCCTGTATGTTCTTTAAATCATATATGCTTTTAAATGTTCATCTCTTTTTGTTTGCTTTCTTTCGCCCCTCAGTGTGGGAGGCAGATTTACGGAGGAGATATAGCCGTGTTCGCCTCGCGTGCGGGTCATGGCACCTGCTGGCACCCTCAGTGCTTCCAGTGCGCCACCTGCACCGAGCTGCTAGTCGACCTCATCTACTTCTACCAGGACGGCCATATCTACTGCGGGCGTCACCACGCCGAGCGCATCAAACCCCGCTGTCAGGCCTGTGATGAGGTCAGCCCTAATTCCCTAACCGCATAATACTCCTTATTCATCTTAGCATCAAGCGTCCTGAAGTGACTCTAAGCTCCTACCATTGTCCGTCTCTCCTCTCTTTGTGATTAGATCATTCTGGCGGACGAGTGCACCGAGGCGGAGGGACGACACTGGCACATGAGGCACTTCTGCTGCTTCGAGTGCGAGGCGGCGCTCGGTGGTCAGCGCTACATCATGAGAGAGAGCCGGCCGTACTGCTGTACCTGCTACGAGTCGCTATACGCCGAGTACTGCGACACCTGCGGGGAGCACATCGGTAAACACGCTCACCGCTCATGCACACACGTGATGAGCACAAACAATGGCACTGGGTGATAAAACGATGCAGAAAAAAAGGGATTATGCTGAATATATTTAATACTAGGGATGGCTAACCTCATTCCACCAGCGTAGAGTTTATTTCCACACACACATGGCTCTAATATTCAGAGTCCGCCCATGATGAAGCGGATCAGCTGTGTTGGATTAGAGCTGGAATTAAACCCTGTAACGCTGTGGAGCTCCAGGAATGGAAACACACCCTTACCCCCTCACCCCGCCCCACCCCTAGTGTATACAAGATATGAACATAATTAAGTAATACAAGTAATGGCAAGTTAACAACGCCGTTCTTCTGTATAGGTTTCAGACTTTAATAGCAATTTCATTTGGATGTTGTCTAGGGACGTTCAAGTCAAACTGGGACTTTTGATTGTGTGGAATAACTGAACACTGTACAGTCCTGACCTCGTTCCAACCTGTTTAGGAGTTGCTGGAAGGCCAGAGTTTTAGCAGTGACCATGACTTGAAGCAGTTAGTCTGATCACGGCCCTCGCGTACTGAGAAAATCTTGATTGTATCCAAGCACTGTTCCAAGTGTTAATCTGCGCAACCAAAATTCCCGGTTTGACTTGAACGCCCCATGTAGTATAATGTAGCATTGATTAGTTGAAAAAAAAAACTTGCAATTTTTGCTGTAGTAATTCAGAAGTAAATCACTCATGACATGTAAACACAAAAGAGTAAAAGTCCTGGTTTGACTTGAACGCCCCGCATACAAAGATGTTACATAATATAGTTCTACAGTAATCGTATTGGCTAACATGTACATTGTTAACATGATTTATTTGCAGGTATAGACCAGGGGCAGATGACGTACGAGGGGCAGCACTGGCATGCGTCCGAGGTGTGTTTTTGCTGCGCCCGCTGTCGGCTCCCCCTGCTGGGCAGACCTTTCCTCCCCCGCGGTGGGCTCATCTTCTGTTCCCGATCCTGCTCTCTAGGGGAAGATCCCAATAACTCGGACTCCTGCGACTCGGCCCTGCAGTGCAAAACGACCTCGCACAAACTCATACAAGAACGCGATCCACCTCTACGGCCACCAGAGGGCAGCAACATCACCACCGGAACTGTTAAACATTCTACCGCCACCACATCAACCCCTCTGTCAGAAAGCAGAGGTATGAAGTCTAACCAGTACCGGTTTGTTAGTGCTCACGTAATGAAACATCCGACCTACATAGTGATAAAAAAGTAAAATCATGCCGTCGTTGTGATTTTATCCGTGCTTATAGATGTTGTGAAATGCTAACATGTCCTGTCTTGGTTGTTAGGTGTGCACACATCCTTTTCCCTCGTACAAAATGGCAGCCCGTCACCTCCACCTCCACCTCCACCATATGGACAGATTCAACCTCAGAGCTCACATGCTCCTAGCTTATGCAACGGGTGGGGGCCTCTGCCAAACGGAGACCACTCAAACACGGACACACACTCGGGGCCGGAGTACACGGTGGAGCTGAACGGATACGCCGAATTCGGGTCCTTCACACCCAGCTGTACTTCCAGAGGAACCTCGACAGCAAACGACACTGCGGGACAGGAGAGCGGCTCGGGTGAGGTCACCTCATTTCAGCAGATGATGAAAATGTACACATACATACTGTTTTTAAGTTTTAAATACGTTACATTTCTTCTTTTCCTGTTTTTCTTAGAAATTCTGTCTCATTCCCACCCTTCACCAGAAGTTGACGCGGCAGAAGACGCAGACTTTTTCCCACCACCTCCACCCCCAGTCTTTATCGGGCCTGATGATCTACCGATCCTGACGCCACACGATGAGTCCCACCCCTCTCCGCCTCCAGCCCAGTTCGGGCGGAGCAGCACAGCCAGGGTCAGTTTCAGGGAGCCGATCAGCTCCAGCTATTCGGTAGAGGAGGACGATGAGGTGGAGGATGATGTTGCGGTTGAAATTGGGAGGAAAGACGAGGTAGAGCAGGAAGACGAGGAAGACGAAGCCGATGGAAGTTTTCGACACAAACTGCACCGTCAAGGAGGAATGCCTCCTCGGATGGACCTTTTGGGTAATAGAAATGGATAAATGACATAAAGCTTGGCAGATTTGATGAATATCTGGTCTTGGTGGACACATTTTAACCTAAGAGTGTCAGTAAAAAATTTACAGTAGCTTTGTTCACACAAATAACATTATCTTTTCCTCTCCTTAGACGGTGCGTACCGTCGCAGTTTCCGCCAAGGGTGCACAAGCCCGCCTGGGCGAAGCCGCCTGGTCTCGGACTCCCCCCTCCACCTGGGCACCGAGAAACACTTCCGGCGCGACAGACCTCGTCTAGATTCTCTGGATTGGAGGGGAGGAGAACGAGAGCACGCCTCACGCCCACCATCCATCATCTCGCCTGGAGACGGAAGGTCCGGCCTGACGCTCCACTCCACCCATTCCAAACACGAGGACTCCTGCTCGACCTGCTCGTCCTCCTCCGACTCCGAAGAAGAGGGCTTCTTCCTCGGCCAGCGCATCCCTCTGCCTCCTCAGTTGTCGGGGGAGCGGGAGAGGGAAGGAGAGAGAGCAGAGACGGAGGGGAAAAGCAAGCGCGGGAGTCTGAGGAGGAGGAGGAGACGGAGGACAGAAAGTCTCAGTGCGAAGGACAAAGACAAGGACAAAAACTGCATATTGTCTTGAGAGAAAGAGCGATGGAGGAACTTTAACTTTGTACTGATGTTCAGGAAATGATTTAGAGGGTTTACCTAGGTGAATAAGGAAGCAGCAAAGACTGATCTGTGGTCAGGGTTTAAAGCTCACGACTTTCCTGCTTAAACACTACTAGTTAAACAGATGTTACACCAACACTTAGACTTGCATCACTTACCCCCGTCGTCAAGAGTTGTTTTTCAGGTGCTACAAGGCAAATGTAAGAGGAGGCGTCCAAATGTCTGTTAATTGCTTTGTGCGGCAATTTGTGTATCGACTCCAATTTTTTTTTTTAATCGTATATACCACTTTATCCTGTATACAGGGTTGTGGAGGGCCTGGAGCCTATCCCAGGAGACTTAGTGCACGAGGCAGGGTTCACCCTGAACAGGGTGCCAATCTATCGCAGGGCACACACACACACACACACACACACACACACACACACACGCCCAATCTGCATGTTTTTGGACTGTACAACCCAGTGAAGGAAACCCACGGGGAGAATGTGTAAACTCCATGCACACAGACCCCGAGGTGGGAATCGAACCTGAAACCTGAAGGTGTTAAGCAACAGTGCTAACCACGAAGCCACGTTGCCGCCCATTTATTCACATATGCTTGCATTTGAGGCGTTGAAACGTCGCAGTTCCTCTATGATCCAGCAGGGGGTGAGCTCTAAACTAATCACACATTTGCAGGCAGCACAGTTTGTTTAAATCGGGAACAAAATCGGGACATAAAATCGCATCGGGAGATCAGGATAGATACTGAATCGCAATGCAAATCAAATCGGCATCTAGGTATCATGGTGATTCCCGTCCCTCGTTATCAGCATAATAAAACACAACTGAGAAATAGAGTATCAGAATTGATTAGTGGGTTTTTTTTTTTTTGGTCCACTCGACCTGGTTTGGACAACACAAGTTAGTGGACAAACAAGATCGAATAAGTCGTCTGGACGCTTTCTTTATTGAAAGAGGCGAGTCTCTAGGTTTAGTCTGTCTAAACATCGTGCATTCAAAAAATTACTGACGTTTTAATAGTGATCTCAAGATACAAAATGTTTCCTCCACACACGACTCCACAAGACCTCCGCAAGGTGTGCAGTGGCGTCTGGCACCGGGACGTTAGCGGCTGATCCTTTTAAGAGCTGTAAGTAGTAAGGTGGAGCCCCGACGGATCAGACTGGTTTTACCAAACAGATCTGGGGAGTTTGGAGGCCGGTACAACAACATTGAATTCTTTGCCTGATAACCAGTGTTATTAGTGTTAGTGTTAGGGCTGATCGGTGTATATCCAGATCTTTATCAGGACACGGAAGTGTTAGCTAGATCTTGATCACAGCGTGTCCAAGTTTGTGTGAGATAAAAAAAAAAAAAAATTTTAAACAGGTTGTCGAGTAAGATTTTACCTGAGATAGACTTTCATTATTGATTTGATTGATCAGGTTTACCAAAAGCTTGTGTCTTGAGCAGGAAAGTCTTAAGTAAGAGTTTAAGAAAATGCTATGGCACTGTAATCATCTGATAAAGGGTTGCAGGGGGCCTGGAGCCTATCCCACTTACACCCTGCATGGAGTCCCAATCCATAGCAGCACACACACACACACACACACACACATGAACATACACATACAGTATAATGGGCATTTTGGGAGCGCCAGTTGACCTAATCTTCATATCTTTTGACTGTGGGAGGAAACCGGAGTACCCGGAGGAAACCCACCAAGCACATGAAAGCTCCATGCCCACCGAAGTGAGGCGGGAATCGAACTTGGACCCTGTAGGTGCAAGGCGACGATGCTAATCGCTAAATACCTTAAATGTTTCATTGGAGCACTTTGTTCGTTTTTACCCACAAATATTCAACGTTTTTTTTCTTTGTTTAGAAACAAGTTTCAACCACATGCTTTGATATTTTTCCAGGCAACAAATACGTTCACACGCCTTCTCCAACCCAGCGTTCATCTGTGCGAAAGATCAGGCTAACACGAAAGATGTAACATATGAGCTAATTTTAGGAGGAAGTCTTTCAGGTAAAACAGCTTTTTTTTTCTTGAATCTTAAACAATAGGAAAGATTCCGATCTCAAACGCCAGATGCACGACATTTTGTTCTCGAATGCAGAGTAAATGCACAGAGAGGAACACATGGAGAGGGAGAGAGAGAGCTGCCAGGCGTGAAGAATGTTCTGGAGTTGTTTGTAGGATGTCTGGGTATTGCTCTGTGTTGAAGATCTGCACGTTGATTACACGAACATTGAGTAAACATGGAAATGATAACGCTTCTCGTGTTTGGATCAGATTATGGCAGCGACCCCCCCCGAGGCGCCCTGAGACATAAACAAAGTAATTTGGGTTTTTGCCGCTTAACCGAACTTTTTTTTTTTTTTTTTTTTTTCCCCCCCTACAAACAACTTGATAGTATTCAGAAGGTGCTTTGTGAAGACAATAACCCTGTGACTCTTCAGCTGCACAAGGCCTCTCAGTGTTTTAAACGGTTCTTCATGCTGAACTTGACACATGACAGGAACATTTACACTTGCTGAATCTTCCATCGAAATGAGCTGACCAGAAGACACTGTAAAATACACACATTCACACATTCATACTTGTTACACACGCCTGCGGGTGATGGTTCCGCTTTTACGCTCCTGTGAAAATAGATTTACATATGTATGTTTTTTTTTTTTTTTAACAACGCTCTTTTTTTTAAAACAAAAGTTTATTTCAAGTAACCTTTTATGCATAGGTGAAAATAAACCACTTGAACATTCATCCTTTTGTACTTGAGTCATTTTGTGAACTGATATTAAAGCTGTTTTGTAAGTCGTACTTCATTCACACAACCAGAAGAAAAGGTGCTGGGTGATTTTCTCATATGGTGTGTAGATGCAAAGGCCACATGGTCACATCTGTGCTTCTTTTTCTTTCTTAAGGTATTTTTATTAGGAGGTTGATCAAGCACACAGTATGTAGTATATAAAACAGTGCTGACTGCAAAGGATTTACAGATTTTTTTTTTAGCACAGGAAAACTTTAACCCTTAATCGAGCAAAGGATTGCATTTGGTAACTTACTGTATAAGCACCGATATGAGGATTTCTTTTTTTTTTTTTTTTTTTATAGAAAACAAGTATTTTTGCACATTTGTATGTTTAAATGATTGAAATGTGCCTTTAACTTTGTGCATTTAAAAATATTTTTGTATAAAAATGACTACATTAGTAACCATAGAGGGTAAATTCACAAACCTTGATTTGCAGCATTAAAATTAGAACAATGGAAAAAAAAAATTATAATCACCAAAGTCTTTAAATAATTAAGGTTAAAAGATATAAAAAGATATAAAATAAACTTCTTGTGTATTTTATGCAAGTGTATGTTGCAAATTCCCAACATGATTAACATCTCAGCTAACTTAGTCGAAATCAGGGTAATAAAATCTCATTTTTTCTGTATGCATACTTTCTTGGTAGCATGCATTAAAGCATATATTTTATTGTGGCTGCCATACAGGATACAGATAATTTCAGCTCCAGGATTTGTTTTGATTGAGTAATTTCAGTCGATCCTGAATCACCGTTGAAGGATCTGCCTGAGGTGAGAAAACTAGACAGTTGTGATGTAAGTTCCGGTTCTTTTCACTGAGTCGGACCATGTGACTCACCTCACTGATAAGAGTCACCTCTTTTGGTTCTCAGGTGACTTGTTATTGTCATTAGCTCATCTAATCATTTACATAAAAAAACAGCTAAGAAGCTGTCGATGGAAAACTGTGAGAGGGCCAAAGTATTTATCATTCCTGAAGTACAGTAGGCTATATAGTATGTGTACAGTATCAACATGTAAACTGTAAATATAACAGTATATTCTACATATCATTAAAGATCCACAAATATTTAGTTATTCTTATTTAAGTGCTATTCTGCACCAGTACAATAAATATTGTTTTATTTATTGGCTTATTTCACTTTTTTTACACACCCAGTTTCTGCACTGACAGAATTCTCCATTACAAAATGTTATACATTCATTCCCCTTGACCTATTTCTCAGAATTTTCCGTAAATCCCTGCTCTTCTGAGCTTCACAGCAGTGCTGAGTAGACCATTAACAGTCACGCCTCCATGAGTGTGCACACAGCCCTATTCACAATGGCCATAAAACTCCGTCCTGGTTAGTTACTCATTAAAGGTTGAGAAACCTCAGGCTTCATGTTTTGTAACCACTCAGGTTCAATGTTGCCATATTGCCAATAGGTGGAAGTATGTCTTATGACTTCCAGAAGTATATAGAGGGATTTTCCCAGGTAGGATCAGAGACGGGAGGAAAAAAAGAAAAAAGTTAATTCAGCTGAGAACAAACAGTGAGTCTTTTATTCAGGTGTAATCAAACACTCTCAGAAATAAAACTACCAAAAAGCACTTTCTGTTGCTGAGCAGGACCATCAAGGAAATACCTGAGAAGGTGAAAGGGTCGGACCTTTAACTAGGTTTCAGATCAAATGTAAATGTACATCAGTAGTCCAATCCAAATCAGATTTTAGAGGTAAGGAAAGGAGTACCTATTACTGTACTTCTAAAGTGCCCAGGATGGACCACCGCAGTGACGGGGGCCAGATCAGCAGCTACACTTCAGAGAAAGATCTTTCTCTCTATCTCTCTGTGAAATGACTTTCCTCTGCCTTAAAAATAAAAGAAAAACCTATATATTTATTTGACAATAAATATTGTTTGGTTGTTTATGTATTTAGTTTGTTGACTTGGCTTGCTTATTTTTTCTTAATTTCCTTAAGGAAAATAATCTATCTATCTATCTATCTATCTATCTATCTATCTATCTATCGATCTATCTATCTACTAACTAATTTTATTTTATTTTTTTTACTATTATTGATATAACTTCACTTACTGATTCTTTATTTCTTTCTGTTTGCATGTTTCCTCAGTTGCTCATTTTTTAAATACATTTTTGTTTATTTATTATCCATTTACCTGCTTGTTTATTTTTATTTATCTACTTACATATTTTCTTTCTTTATTTCTATCTCTCTATTTATATATTTACCTTCTAACATGTTTTATTGTTTATTTACTCTTATTGACATAAATCCGGTGGAATGGTGGTGTAGTGGTTAGCACTGACGCCTTGCACCTCCAGGGTCCGGGCTCGATTCCCGTCTCTGTGTGTATGGAGTTTGCATGTACTCCGGGTACTCTGATTTCCTCCCACAGTCCAAAGATATGCAGGTTAGGCTAACTGGCGTTCCCAAATTGCCCGTAGTGTGTGAATGAGTGTGTGATTGTGTGTATGTCTGTGTGTGCCCTGCGATGGATTGGCACCCTGTCCAGGGTGTACCCCGCCTCGTGCCCTAAGTCTCCTGGGATAGGCTCCAGGCCCCCACAACCCTGAATATAGGATAAAGCGGTATAGACGATGAGTGAGTGATATATAAATTCACATACTTGTTTCTTTATTTGTTCATCATTTTGACATGTTTATTCAGTTGCCTATTTTTTTTATTCATATTTGTTTGTTTATTTTTTATAAACTTGCTTTTTTCTTTTTTATTAATTAATTAATTAACTTACATATTTTATATCTATCTATCTATCTATCTATCTATCTAACTTATTTTATTGTTTATTTACTATAATTGATTTATAAATTCACATACTTGTTTATTTATTTGTTCATCTGTTTACATGTTTATTCAGTTGCTAATTTTTTTATTCATATTTGTTTGTTTATTCTTAGTAACCTGCTTGTTTATTGTTGTTATTTCTTTATTTATTTACTTACATATTTTATTTATTGTTTGTTTGATAGATTATTTATTTATTACCAATTTACCTTCTTATTTAAACTATTTTTATTTGTTTATTTACTTCTATGTTTATTTATGTATGTGTTTGTTAATTTTATTTTTTTTATTTTATTTATTATTTCTGCATAGATTTGATTATTATTCATTTGTCTGTTGAGTTCAGTTGTAGTTGCTTACTTATTTTTAATGAATGAATTAACATATTTAGATTTGTTATTTATTTATGGA
>JAQMYL010000039.1:24874763-24893863 GCA_030014365.1 Clarias pachynema
GCCCTGTGATGGATTGGCACCCTGTCCAGGGTGTACCCCGCCTCGTGCCCTAAGTCTCCTGGGATAAGCTCCAGGCCTCCCGCGATCCTGAATACAGGATAAAGCGGTATAGACGATGAGTGAGTGATATATAAATTCACATACTTGTTTCTTTATTTGTTCATAATTTTAACATGTTTATTCAGTTGCCTGTTTTTTTATTTAATTCATATTTGTTTGTTTATTTTTTATAAACTTGCTTGTTTATTTTTAATTAATTAATTTACTTACTTACATATTTTATATCTATCTATCTAACTTATTTTATTGTTTATTTACTATTATTGATTTATAAATATTTACTATTATTGATTTATAAATTCACATATTTGTTCATCTGAAAGTTTATTCAGTTGCTAATTTTTTTTATTCATATTTGTTTGTTTATTCTTAGTAACCTGCTTGTTTATTGTTATTTCTTTATTTCTTTATTTACTTATTTTTTTGGTTTATTGTTAGTTTGATAGATTATTTATTTATTACCAATTTACTTTCTTATTTAAAATATTTTTATTTGTTTATTTACTTCTATGTTTATTTATGTATGTGTTTGCTAATTTTATTTTATTTATTATTTCTACATAGATTTGATTATTATTAATTTGTTGAGTTCAGTTGTAGTTGCTTACTTATTTTTAATGAATGAATTAACATATTTAGATTTGTTATTTATTTATGGATTTACTTATTTGTTTGTTTGTGCATGTGATTACTTGCTTCTTCTTTTTTTTTTAGTTAGTTCACTGAGTTGATTAGTTTGTTATTGGACTAGTTTTCATGACCCACAGTCTACTGCGGTCAAAGAGCAGAGAGGTGAAGAGATGGAGATTCCTCACAGAGGAAGGCCTCAGCTGGTCACATGACCTGTAACGCTTCCTGATGTAGGCGGGAGTATCTGATTGGACACACGGCGCAGGGGGGCGGGGTGACTGCAGGACTACAAAGACAAACAGGTTTGCCCTGTTCTGCTTTTCTTGTCAGTGCAGGTATACACACATGCTTAAACACACACACACATACACACACACACACAAACTTTGATCAGTTGGAGTTGTTCGCATCTCTTTTGTATCTCAGCAAGAGTGTGAGTTTGGGACACGACCTTGGATCTGTAACCTGTCAGCTACACACACACAGGTGAGTCTGTATAGGTGTGTATGAGTGATTATGTAATGGTATGAATATGTGAGCATGATGATTCTTTACTCTGTTCTGTCCAAACTCGAATTCTGGCATATGAGTGACATGATCATTGAAAAAGTCTATACGAAAACTTTGAAACTATATTGTTTATTGAGCTGCCTTTACATAGTAGAGGATCCATCTATCAGCACTGTGCCTTTTACTTTTACTTTAGTATTCACATAGAATCATGTACAGGCAAGTCTTCTCATTCCAGCGAACTCTATCCTGAATTTACCAGCCTTATCGTCCATGGAAATCACATTACGTCTCGAATAATTCCATCTTCCTTTTAGTAGAGAAGGAAGAAGGCCTGAGAGAAGATGGTGGAGAGGGGGATGGGACCTCTACAATGAAGATTAAGTGAGATAATAACACTGAAAGACAAATGAGCCCATGTGATGGCACAGTTCGCAGATGGTGAGCGAGAAGAAGCGAAAGCTTACTTTGCCCTTTGTCCTCAAGTGAAGCTTTGGCTTGAACGTTAAAGGAACGGTAAACATGCTGACCACGTGTCCGGCACTTGTAACGAGTAGTAGCAGAAGCCTCGTCGCTGTACGGAGAAAGACGAAGTTAGCATTTATTAACCAACCCACACACGTGAAGCTCTCAGTTCAGCTGCCTGAGCTCTGTGACTCAGGATCATGTTCCATCTTTCTGAAACCCACGCCGCATTCCTTCCTGTCATGTAGGTGTAACGTTCGGGGAGCACTTTACATTCTCAAGAACATCAGTCCTGTGGGTTGATTAAAGGAATTTTTCCTGGTGTTGTGCACTAGGTGATATTAATAAGTCCTGCTTTCTGAGTTCACGTTTTAGGTGTGAAGCAAGATTAGTGTCATGCAGTCGGTCGATAACGGACATGACTGACCTTGCTTTATTTCTGGAATTCATTCACGTATATAGAGGTGTGTGTTTGGAAGTGAAGCTGTCTGCTTGTGTGTATGTGCAAGTTATTTCAAAAATCTTTTTCATTATTATTCTCACCTGGCTAGGTACATGTATGTTTGTGCATTGGTGCTTTTATTGACCTCTTATTGACTGTCCTCATGATCACACCCACTTCCCGATCGCGAAAGAGACGTTACTTACCCGATGCCAGTGCCAAAACCCACATACAAAACCAGTCTTGGAAGCATTTTCAGCAAGAAAGGACATCTGATAACGTTATGTCGTCTTCGACAACACTTTACCTCCTTAGCAATTGCTTCTAAGTCGTTCTGAACCGACTCTGTGTTGTGTTTCACGCTACAACGCTAACTGGCGTCTAACACAAGGCTGAATTCCAAATCCCTCTCTACTCCATAAACAAGGGCATTACTTGGTGTGCGGAACAAGGGATTAAATGCCCTATATAGTGCACCTGCTTTCTATTTTACGCTATTTGGGATTCAACGATTAGGTAGATATTGATTAGAAAGCTTGAAATGTCAGAATTAGTTAACATTACCTGCACATTGCAAATTCCATAGCACTGTTTCATTTGCAACAGAAGCACTAAGTGAGCTAATGCTAACGCTAGCACTAACACACAAAATCCAGGAAAAATCTAACATCTAAGTGTAGATATACTAACATTATAATAAATCAAAGGCAAATTAATATCCTTATTACATTCTTCATTTTGAATTAGTTACGAAGTCCACCACACCATAGCGCATAGGAAAATAATCAGCAGAACAGAAGCTATCAGTTGCTAGGGTACTGTTTTAGCCGCGTGACAAACATCAGGTAATCCCGGTAATCATCGAGTAATCTTTTGGCTCTGAAAAACCCCGAACATTATCATCAACAAAAATACATAGTAGCCCGAGGTCGATTAACGGTACTTCTGCCCTCCTGTTGTGACTCATGTCGTGAGTCAAATAACAGACTTGCCATATTTGCAATGCAATGCACAATATGCATTCCAAGGCGTGTTATTGAATATGATGTGTACGTGTGAACTTTTAGCTGCAGGACCTGTGTGCAAACATAATTTTGCAAATTTAATTTAATTTGTGTTTTTAATGAATTATTAATGTCTTAGCATTGGGATAATAACATTTAACTATCCTGCTAGATATCTGAGCCAGTAAAAGAACCTGGTGGTGTTGCATATCTGTTCATGTACATAGATCCTGTGATTTAAAAAAAAAAAAAAAAAACTTTATTAAGCATGGAAAAATGTATACGCTTTGTATATAGGATAAGCATGTGGACCCTGATATAATCCTCTGCCATAAGGTTCTACATATTGTGCTCTTTGAGTTGCTTTTCTGCTCATCATGGTTGTAAAAAGTGATTGAGTTACCATAGCCTTCATGTAAGCTCTAACCAGTTTGACCATTAGACATTGTTACCCACTGGGTGTACTTAGTTTTTTTGTCTTTCCACCATTCCGTTCAACTCTAGAGACTGTTGTAAGTAAAGTCCAAGGAGATCATTGGTTTGTAGAAAAAAAAAGAAGAAAAAATTCCAACCTGTACATTATCCCATGTGGTGAAGTGGATTTTTGCGTAGGAGTGCAGTGGGCACCTCTTGTGCAAGGTGACCTCACGCTATCTTTAAGCAAACCCTTCAGCAGTTTCATTGTCGCAAGATCGTGTTTTAGCAATGAGTCAAGTCCGTTGCATGAAGTTACTCATTTAAGAAAAGTTGGTTTCAAACTTCGCACACAGACATTTTCGCCAGCAAATGTTTGTTTTTTTTTGGCCTGTGGCCTGCTTGAACTTGTGTAATATGAAACCACAGAAAATTATGGAAATATGTTCAATTAGAAGTGATGAACACCTTTCCTCATACCTTCATTTTATTCTGTTGTTAATCCTCATCTCCCTGTTTTTGTTCGTGCAGGTACAGATAGACTACAGAGACCAACGTTACCCCATCACTGCTGCCTGCAGGCCTTGCTTGCCTGCATTTATGCAAACCAGTGACAGAAGGAAGAGGGAGCCGTTTGCTGAAAAAACTACCGGTATGTCTGTGGACGCTCTTGGGCTGTCTCCGAGGCGTTTAGCCAGACTGCCCGAAACTGCAGACTCCGCTCCAGGGCAGCGCAAGCCGAGTGCTGTGGAGCGCCTCGAGGCTGACAAGGCAAAATATGTTAAGAGCCAGCAAGTGGCACTCAACAAGCAGCTGCCAATCATCCGGAAGCCCTTAATGCCCTCCGGCAACAGCGGGGAGCTTCGGCCAGGTGCACCACAACCGATGCGCAAACTAGTTGCTCGTACCTCATCGAAACCTGATGCCCCGCCTCTTAACCTGGAACACCTGAATAGCCTGATTAATGGAGTATGTGATCCACTTGCCCCATCGAATAGTTTGCAAATGAAAAACCTTGAAAAAAGACAAGGTTCCTCTGCAGGCAGTGGGTCTCCAATTTCCTCGATGGCTTTGAATGTGGTCAAGGAGTCTCTTTTCAAATCCGGTTCATCGCCAACACCACTTAAGAAAACATCAGGAGATGGCATAGTTGCTAACGGGTCGTCTGCGTATGCGGTGACGGTACGGCGAGTTGATGTGAAGCCTCAGTTAGGGACACCGCAGATGAGAAAGCCGTGCCGCGCGCAGCTACCTGGGCAGCGCGTCCACTCGCAGCTTTTGCAGCTTCTCAGGCCGTACACACAAACTTCCGCTCCACCGCAGCCTCTCCAGCCGATCAAAAGCCGGCATGACATCATGAACATGTCCAGTCCTGTGAAGTCCCACATAAGCCCGGTTCAGTCTTCGACTTCATTCCCTCCCGAACCCCTTTCTCCTGCCTTACCTTCCCCTGAGAAATCCCCGAAAGAACAAACTGAACAAGCATCTCCAATTTTATCCCAAGGGCCCATCCCACCTCCATCTCCTGCCGTCACCAACAAGTCCTCAGTTTGCTCCAGGAAACGACGGTCACTTACACGTTCCAAATCGGATGTGAGTGACCGTTTCTCCCGCGCTGGTGCCGAAGTCGAGCGTTTCTTTAACTACTGTGGCCTTGAACCATCAGACTTTGGCGAGCTGACACCCGGGTCGGACATTGCATCCATTTCACGTCTGCGTAGCGCTAGCGCTCCTGCATCGGAGTGCACTGCCGAAGGGGGGGAGGATGAAGATGAGGAAGAAGCAGCCAATGATGAGAAGCCCAGCTATGGTGTTTCAGTCATAGAAAAAAACGCACGTGTGATCAAGTGGCTGTATGGAATGCGCCAAGCCAAGGACAGCACAAAAGTGGCTAATGTTTAGCATGGACCTTCAAATTAAAGTGTGCGTGATTGTGTATTTTTTTTTGTTATAGATTATTCCCATTAATATGAGAACTTTAAAGCTCCTTTAATGTATAAACACCAAAAAGTATATCTTTCTGGCATTCACTTTCTGAGGTTAACCGAGTTCGGATTAGTGTGGCTTGTTCCGCTCAGTAACACTCAGTCCCATGTCAGATCTGTATTACAAATAGTTTGTTCTTTTAAACTGAGTATTTTCATACCCAGATGCAGAGTTTATCCATGTTGACTTATGGATTGTCATGATTAAAATAAATAAAATGAATTATTGTGACTCAGGCGATTGCTTTGAAAGTTTTCATCGAACTTTCATCGACACTAACTGGTGTGAAAATGGCATGAAATGGAATTCAACAGGGGTGATTTATTTTTTTTTTCCTTGTTTCCTGTGATTATGGACAGGAAAAGCAGAGTAGATAGGGTGCATTCCCTGCTTTTAGACAGGTCTAATGCTAGCTTTTGTTTTCCATGTCCATGAAACGGCAAGGGAACACACCCAGTCCTTTCTATTCTGTCCTTTCTCTGAATCAGCCCGGTCGGGTATTGTGCTGAAATCATTCTTACCGTTTTAGCATTGTGTAGAAGTATAAGAGAAAAACACAAAATAATCAAACACCTAAGCAAAACTCGTAAAAATCCAAAGAGAATCCGCTCAAGACGGGGAGTTTTAATATTACATTTCCTGGCTTTTGTAAATCTCACCCTATGGCAGGACAGAGTGTTTGTGGTTGGGCAGCATTACAGGGATTAGCAAGTGTGAACACGCAAGTTCTTACATTTCACTCTTCTCAAGAACTAAACTATAGGAAAAACACAAATGGGATCAGAGCTCGAGTTGGAAAATTGAAATGAATGTAGTAGTTTTCGTTAGAAAGTTATAGGACACGAAATTCAGTTAATAAAGGTGGCAGCAGGATGACCCTGGCTGAGTCACTACAGGATGAGCAACAATCAGGAAGAAAAGAAGTGAGTTCTTCCTGCACCGTGGCTGAACCAGACGACAAAAGCAGAAAGGAAGAGCCTTGTGTGAGTGCCTCGGATTCTCTGGTTGTGTCTGGATTTATTTTTGTATTTTTTTATAGATATGAGTTTTACCTGTAATTTATGTGATTTCCCACAATCGGAAAACAATAATGCATTAATGTTGTAGTTAGAGGTAGAGCTAGGTTTAAAACTGTTTCCAACCAACCATCAACAAAAAGTTGTATAGCTATTAATGTAGAAGATCAAGTTAACATGAAAGTATGATTTGTATTATATCTTAACAAGTACCTTCGTTTGACTGTTCTGTCTTCAAAATGAGAAAATTATTATTATTAATAATAATAATAATAATAATAATAATAATAAAATAGTCAAACTATATAAATTTTTGCATGTTCCACTTTTTTTTTTTTTTTTTCCAAAACCATGTACAGTAGCTGGATTGGCTGTGCAAATCGTTATATGAAGAAATAAAAGAGTAGAAATAATCCAGATAAAAGTTGAAGTCCTCCATTTCATTTTCCGCTTAAGTAAAAAAGAAAAGTACTGGCTTTAAATCTACTCAAGTATCCAAATGAAAAAGCCCGTGGGAGGTGAAGTAGAGAGTTAGAGTTAAGGGTTTTTCGATTCGCCCAGTGTTGAAAGCTGTTGCAAAGATCTTGTGTTAAATGTTCTTTCATTGCTAGGTAGACATAAGTAATAGGTGCAACCAACAGGTCAAAGCAAAAAACCAACAACATAATATGCACTATATCCTGATCGGTGTGCCCCGCCCCTCATTCATAAGTAAGAAGCAACAACAGATGTTGCGTATTGTAGTGGAGTAGAAAGTAAAACATGTGGGGTGTTCAAATCAAACCGGGACTTTTGATTTCAAAGTTAAAGTTATAATGTAACCGAAACAGATCGGTATAGATAAAATGTATACTATACGGAATCTGCGTTAAAGTAATTTACCTTATTAATATGACATGTAACGCTGCAATGGAAACTCAATTTGGGTTTTGTTTATTAATAGATTTGTATAAAAGCTCTTAGCATTTAATTTTTTATCCTTAATGTGATAAATTGTTACACCCGGAAGGTTTTTGAACATTTTAATAATATACATCTTTTATCATTCACTCTTCTCTCATTTTAGAACAATGCAGGAATCCCTTTGGCCACAAAGTTATGTTATGCTTTTGGAGGAATTCCATATCAGGCAACTAATATTGCCCTGGGCTTATCCTTCCAGATATTTCTGCTGGATGTAGTACAAGTAAGAGAAGTATCCATGCAAACACTGACCCTTCTCATCATGCTTTTACGCTCAAAACACAAAGGTTCACTTAAGAAGTTTCCTCTCTCATAACACAGCCACATTCGATCTCACTTTCTGTTGCCAAAAAATATTTTTCACATCAGTGCTTCCCGAAATGGCTGAAATGGTTTTGCATTTATTATTTATGAACAGCTGCTAAAAGCATTTATTCTGCATGATGAGGTCCAACAGTGGTGTGGAATATGTCCGGATCATGGTTTCCGAACTAATACAATATTTAATAATATTAGAGATACTACCTCCTTTGATACTGATTATCTTAGAACTCATTATTTTTTAATACCCTGTTTGCACACTATAAACCAACATGATTCCATGCATACAGTATGTATTTCTGCCAATAACAACATAAGTGCACTTTTATTGTTCTATAGATATTTTGCCAAAGATACAGATTGTAATATTTAAAGGCATTTCTAGAACTTTAATAATAACTTACATATATACATACATATATCATGTGGTCCCATACAGTATGCATTATCATGATCAAAAAAAGAACTTGATAGTACATTTTATAATTAGTTAAAATTTACATTTTATATCTTGGCCTTATGTTGAAATTGAAGTCACAAACCATTTCCGGAGAAATCTATACAAGATTCACACTCTTCACCCCATATAACCTTTTCCAAATTGCTCCTGGTCTCAAAGGAGCAGAATCTGTATCGTTTAGCCTCACTCCTTTCTCAAGCCTGACTAAAATATTTATGAGCCCTTGAGTGTCTGTGTCTATGTCGTAATCATCCACATTGATTCTATGAGGGAAATATTCTACAAATATTCGTGCAAAAGGGCAAAAACAAAAATTTTAATACTTAGTGCAAAAGAACAAACCTTTAATTTAAAACTACAAGTATGAATCACAAAACATAAAAAACATACACTCTGCACCTCAAACTACATTTTGTGTTTAAATCAGTGGCCTTTTTACATCACCAAAAGTAAAAATAAGGTAAAGTTTACCTGGTATGATAGGTGACACTGTAATAATTTGCTTCTTTTAACATGCTAAAAATACTAATAGCTAGTTGTTACAATATGAACTGGTTAAATGAATACTAAATGTATCAAAAAACTAAAATTTTTGTAGTGAAATCTTTTTGTTAGTTGTTTTTTTCTCCCAGAATTCCTAGATACAAAGAGTAACTCATCACACTGTAAATGCAACTACAACAAAAATCTTTTATGCTCCAGTCATTGTCATATGCATTTTAGTTTACTTAGGAATTATATTAAGCAGCTGCAAACCATTTTTCAAAAAGCATTCCCCAAATTTATATAGTAAAGTCCACAGCGAAATAATAAAAAAAAAAATTAAAGAATGTACAAATAGTTCAGAATTTAAATGCTTCTGGTGCAGAAAAAAATATGTCCAATTTAACCATCACAGCACACTGGACTGGACGGGACAAATACAAAAAAAATAGAGAGAAAACACACACAATAGAGAGAATAGAGAGTAACAGTTGCCTCTATTACCAGTACAATGCATATCTTAAAGTTTTCCATATATTTTTGACCCACACCACATTAGATCGAAACATAGCTCTTAGCTCTTAGCCCTGATTTCAAAAATAGGGTAAGATTTAATGAATTAATTTTAATGAAATAATTAAAACTTAATAATTTTGATAATGGCCAGGAAAACTATAACATTTATTGCTTTTATTTCATTCTCTTTGTGTATGTTTTCTGTAGATGGAGGCGTTCTTTGTCTCTTTGATCTTGTTCACCACTCGTGTGTGGGACGCAATAACTGACCCTCTCGTTGGGTACCTGGTGAGCAGGAGTGGGCCGACCCCGATAGGCAAGCTCCTCCCTTGGTGGGTGGAGAATGAGATTAACAAATTTGGTTTTCAATAATTTTGTGCATGGAGCCTACTATTTTTTGTTTTAGTAGTATCTGAGCTGTGTTCATGTTATAACAGTCTCATGCGTTCCTCAGGTCGGTTTTGTCCATGCCTCTGAGCATTCTGTCTTACATCTTCCTCTGGTTCATCCCACATGCTGCAGACAGCTCCTCGGTTGGTGTGCCTTGGTACCTCATCATCAGCTGTCTCTTCCAGACTTTAATGAGTGTATGACCTTCTCTACATCATTTTATTATGAGTTAATCTTTAATAGCTTTAATGAACATGGATAGTGAAACAGAATAAAGAAAGCGGTGAAGGTGCCCTGCCCTTATATTTATAAATATTTTATTCTTGGCTATTCCTAGCTCTGACAACAGCAGGATCCTCAGTCTTGCAAAAGTGGTTTGTGTGTCCATTTCCTAATATATATATAATTTTATGTTTGTGTAAAGCTGCTTTGCGACAATGTCAATTGTTAAAAGCACCATACAAATAAAATTTAACTGTATTGAGTTTGTCCTCTAATAATGAAACCCCATTTAGATATATAGCATTGTTGGAAGGAGTCTCCAGTGTCAATGGTTTGTAACAGTCAGAGGTAAAAGTATACTGTATCTTTAAATTTTCAAAGTTTAAAATTACCCTTTAGAGAGAAAAAGCAAAAGGTGTGGTGATAGTGAAATTTGGTTATCCATATCAAATCAATCAATCATTGATTGATTTTTTTTAAGACAGCACAGAGGCTTAGTGGTTAGCACCTCCATATGCTTGGTGGGTTTCCTCCCACAGTCCAAAGACATGAGGCTAATTGGCATTCCCAAATTGCCCATAGTGTGTAAATTCGAGTGCGAATGTAGACCAGAGGTCCTACCACGGTCGTAAAATGGGAATAAATGCAATGGTACCAATCACCATTGGCCTCTATGGTCCCTAGTTGGACTACAGAGGTTCCTAGATGGATGGATGGAACAATATGTTTGGTCTTTTTTTATTCCTTATCTGCAGTCTAAACCTTTATTTCTAGCTTCCCGACCGCTTATTGCTCTGTTTGTCATTGTCTCATTGTCTCAACAGTGCTATCATGTTCCGTATACATCACTTAATATGTTTCTCGGAGGAAGCAAGAGGGACAGAGATTCAGCCACAGCCTACAGTAAGAGTATTTTTTATATTGTGAAGAACTTGTGTTTGAGATTATGGTTTAAGATAACCTACAGTATAACCAATGGAATGAAATGGTTAATAGAGGGGTGATTCTCCGTAGTATATCTCTCCCTCCCTCCCTCTCTCTCTCTCCACCTCTCTGTCTCTCACAGGAATGAGTGCGGAGGTGTTGTCGATGCTGCTGGCTGCTGTGATGCAGGGGCAGGTGTTAAGAGTGTACACCACTGAAAGAGAGAACTCCTGCATTGACTATAATGATGAGCTCACATACAGCACCCCATCTCCCTCTGTTTCTTCACTACAGAACACGGTATAGCTATTGAACACACAGCCATATCCATTAAGCACTTCAGTCTAACATGTTCACATGACAAACCTATTATGTCATTTATCACACAGTATAGTTGCATTTGACATGTTTATCAGAGTCCATTTATTGTTATGTTGAATTTGCCACTGTAGACTGTCCTGATACTGTACACACTCGTAGCCAGTTTCTATCTATTTTCATAGTCAGTTTCTATTTGGTGTAGTGTTTAGCACTGTTGCCTTGCACCTCCAGGGTCTGGGTTCGATCCCCGGCCAGGATCGAACCCATGATTGGTGGGTTTCCTCCGGGTACTCCGGTTATTAATAGATTAATCGAAACGTGAAATTCTGCGTGAAACTGGGCAAATCTGCCACAGATATGTTTGACATTATTCAGCAGGTTAATGCTGATGCTACAATGAGTCATTTGAGGAGTTTTTAGTGGCATGCACGCTTCAAGAGCAGAAGAACATGAATGGAAGACGACGAGAGATCAGGAAGATCTTTGAAGTTCTGATCCAGGAGCAGAAGTAACATTGTGTCAAAGTCTGCCAGGAACTCCGTCAGCATGCCGTGGATGACCCGTCCTTCTGTACATGTCAAGGATCATTATCAGTGACGAAACTTTGAAAGAGATGACCCCAAGAAATGTGATGACCCTGAGATGAAGCAACAGTCTTTACAGTGGAAGAGCCCATCATCTCCATGACCGGGAAAGTCGAGGCAAGTCCACAGCTCGAAGAAGTATTTACTCATTTTCTCATTCGCGGCATTGTGCGTTGAGAATTCGATAGCGAATTCAATAGCGAATTCGACTGTCAGGTTTAAAGGTGTCTGAAGGAAGACGTACCTCCTCATAGCACCTATACACAGTTGTTCCCTTAACAGAGTCTAATTCTTGCTCTTAAACTTGGTGTATTATTGAGAAGCTACAAAGCCATTCCTTAGACTTTTTTTTTAGATTTTTTATTTCTCTGATTGTTAAAGCGCTGACGCTGGAGAAAAAAAAAATCTCCTTACAACAAGCTTCACCATATCAACCATAAATTTTGCATCTGCTAAATAAGTCCCTACAAATGAACAAGTGTATTAATTATAAACCTCACAGTCAGAATTGCTGTTTCAGCTACTTCTTATAGGAAATACATCAATCAGATGTGCAGTGGTATAAGAGACTATAGCTCATCTTTATCCATGCACAGAGGTTGTTACCCATGATTCATTAGTTGGTCGGCACTGCTGCAGAATACATATTCTGAGTTGGTGGAGTGACATTTAGATGTTTTAAAATCCACAGCAATCTGATGTGCTAACATGTCGGATCAAAAACCAGATAATATGCATTGCTTCTGTGGTACTGTGGTGCTATTGTCATCACTTCCCACGCATTGACAAATTGTTCATAGCAATACATGGCCTCAGAGTACAGTAACTGTAGACATACTGTATATTTACACTCTAATCTAATAGTGTACCTAATAAACCGACAGCTTGGTAAGTACACTAAGTATGTGTGTGTATATGTCGTCAGCGAGAAGCCTTCATGACTTCAGCTCTGATCCTGGGTGCTCTTTTCTTCCTCTGCTCTATGGTGCTCTTTCTGGGAGTGAGAGAACAAAGTGGTGAGTATGCTATTCACAGCAACAAGGTATTTCACTCTACTCTCTCTCTGACAATGTCTCGCAGGTAATTCTTTCATGCAAACCAACCAGACCAGCTCCTTATTCTTCCAGCGCAGTTTCGGTCTGTGTTAAAGGTGGATGCTTGTTTCGCCTGTGTAAACTCTTCTCCTTTAGGGCCTGCAGGCCTTCAGATAGAGAGGAGCTCATCATACCTTGCGGATGTGAAGAAACTGATCAGACACGTCTCGTATCAGCGCCTGGTGCTCGGCTTCCTGTTTACCTCTCTTGCTTTCCAGGTTAGGGAATTTTGCACAAGCAGATCGGGATAATAGCTATAGCCCATCATTTATGGAATTGTATAAGCTGTTCAGTGAAAAGATTCTAAGATATACAGTACCAGTCAAATGTTTGGACACACCTTCTAATTCAATGTTTTTATTTTGGCTTTATGTTCTACATCCAGGCATTAGGTAATTAAGTTACAACGACAGTCTGTTGTTATTTTAAGACATGAAGGTCAGCCTTTCTGGAATAGTTCTTGCAGAACCTCTTACCTCTGCTGCAAAGAAGAAGTTCATTTAGAGTTACGAGCCTCATAAATCACCAACTAACAAACAGCACCTCAGATTAGAGCCAGGATGAAGGTTTTACAGAGCGTTAGTAGCAGACACATCTCAGCATCAACTGTTCAAAGGAGATTATTGCATATTTTAATATTTGGCCTTTAAACCCCATGGAATTAGAAGGTGTGTCCAAACTTTTGACTGGTAGTGTAATAAGTAAATGCTTGCAACAGATTTAGTGGTGTTAGCATTTAAGAATAATAGCTTAACACCATGACACCAACTACACATCAGATTCAATAGGAATATCCAAAGAGTAGATTACAACACTACAGTGTTGGGCAAATCTTTGAACCTCGAAACTTTCTCCTCATATTGGTCACCTTACAATTCTTACCCACCAGTCAGCTCTTTCTTACCACACAAAAGGTAATATTAGAGGAGGATGAATGCTAACACGCATATTATCCATTCACAGGAAAGCGCTATCCGCCCCTTCCACATGCATGACCTCACGGGTGCCCTCTACAGAAGACAAATCTTCTTTGATTTATTACCCATATTCCTCAATCTACTGATAAAATAGATAGAATGAATACTTTTCTGTTTTTCCCTGCACTTTTACTTCCAAAGAAGCTTGCATTAAAAAAAATCATTTTTCAAAATATTTTTTTTTCAGTATTATTTATAAGTTCTGTTGTTGGGTCTGTCACATTTCAGATGGCTTTAGGAAACTTTACTTTGTTCTGCATCCATGTGGCAGGATTGGGAGCTCATTTCCAATATCTAATATTGGCTATACTGGTAAGTGTCATTAAACTATTCTTACTTTAATACAGTGCATAATCTTAAGGTAATCCATTTATGCAGTTGTTAATGCAGTTATTGTACGTATTTGTTATAATTACTGAATGCAACACACTTATTGCTAAAGGGACCACAATACAATCACCAATCAGCAGATACTGGTTGGGTGATGGATCGCCATAGAGTGGAAAGGAATGTTACTGGAATTCTAAACATCGTTTATCATTGAAACTCCTAAATTGAGAAGGTTTCCCTTCTAAGCCAAACCCATCTTTTAAGAAGTAGAGAGCCGTCTAATTCTTGGAAATCTTAATGAGAACCTGATGTCCTAAGCAAAGAAATATATAGCCCACAACAGTCTGATCATCAATCTATCATTACACAGAGACCAGCAAGAGACAAGACAATATAACATATGGCATCAGTGTGTGCAAACTGCAGTGCAACAATGTTCAGGTGCAGAAAATCAGTAAGGATGGTCATAGGCAGTTAGTAACTGGATAGCACGTGGAAACAAGCTATAAGGGATTGAGAGACGTTAGTCCTGGAGGACCTCTGTGATGAAATTACATGAGGCACTTACAAGTGTGGGTGATGTCTTAATTGAGTCTATGACTAATTATATTAATAGGATGAGGGATGTTCAAGTCAAACCAGGACTTTTGATAAAAACTATGTTAAATGTATAAAAACTACAGTAAAAACTGTTTATTTCTACATAATCCCATTGTACAGTAATGCACTTATCCCAGCGTTTCATAAGTGCTTGGATAGCATCAAGGTAAAAATATTTCTCAGTGCGCCAGAGCCATAATTGGACTGCCTAATTCACGCCTGAAACACTGGCCTCCCAGGAACTCCTTTAATGAGTTCAGGACAAGTTGGGCCAGTTGTCTATCAATTTTCAAAGATCTGAGGTTCCACTCCACTCTGAATGTTCACTGAAAAAATTGTAGTGGCGTCCGAGCTACCTTGTTTTACCATGACTAACAGTCTTATCACCATACTTTGCTTGAGGGCTTCTGTAGTTGTTTTTTACGTCTTCATTCATAAGAAATTTTTAGCACAAGTCCCTATTTGACTTGAACACCCCCTGTAATTATTTTAATATTACATAATAGTCTATAATGTCTTGTCAACTACAGTTCATGGGGATTTACAAACACTTTAAACTGAAATTATTGATACAGTGATTCCAATTGAGTTATCATGAAAAAAATGAAAGGGATATAAATCGTATACATTGTAACATGTTATGGTTTGGTGTTTAGGTTTCAGCTACAGTATCAGTGCCCATGTGGCAGATGATTCTCCTGAGGTTGGGAAAGAAGAGTACTCTTTTTATCGGCATACCCGTGAGTTCAATCCCTTTAATTATGACGAAGTGGAGTGATCATTAAAAGGAGGAGAGGTGGTTAATAACAGTGCAGTGGTTGTTCTGATTCTTCTTCTTTTATACCATGTGTTTATTCATTTCTTGTTCTCTTTCATTTATTCATTCCTGTTTGGACATATGTGACAGTATGCCTGTCCCTGATGTTTTTTTGTGTTTTTTTTTCTCTTTCAACAGCTTTTTATTCCTGTCGTCATAGTCCTAGCATCTGTCTCAGACAACTTCCCCGTCTACATGATCATGTGCATTCTGGTTGGCACCAGCGTGGCTACACTTTTCTTGTTACCATGGTGCGTAAAATTCTCAAAAGCCTAGATCTGACTACTTGAATCATCTTTTTAACCAGAGCAGTTTCATCATTTACCACCTCTATTCATGTCATGTTGAATGACTTGCCTTGACTTAATAAAAATGTAGTTTGGATATTAAAAAAATCACCCAGCGAACCTTAATGTGTGGTTAAAAATCTTAATTATGGATTCCTCGTATTCTATGTTTTAAGCAGAGGCGTACATGTTTTTAGATCCTCAGTTACATACTGAGTTATTTAGCCTTGATTTTGTAATTGAGGATGGACATTTGAGAAATAAAGAAACTGATGTAATGAAGATGAATATTGTGTACGTTTGTGAGGTCTATGTTGCCAGACGTGGTGGATGAGTTTATGCTTGCAAATCCTTGCTGCATGGCGATGGAGCCCCTGTTTTTCTCCTGCTACTGCTTCTGCAACAAGCTCGGAGGAGGTCTCTCTGCTGGCATCTCCACCATGATACTACAGTGAGTCACCTCTCTCTCTCTCACACACACACACACACTCACACACACACACACACACAGTGCAGAACGGGCTCCTTTAAAGAGACAGCACTTTTTCCATTTTAGTGAGGCTCAAGTATAGTAAGTTTACCACTATTCCTCAGCACACTAAACACAATAAACTTCCATTCGATGAATGGAAGCATGATTTCTTCCAGGTTGTGTGTGTGTGTGTTTTTTTAATTTTTTTAATACAATTCCCATGCTGTCCTTTTAGGTAGTAGGAAAATACATGCATGAGTGAAACTACAGTGTTACATTTCATATTCTGTTCCTTAAAGCCTGACAGGTTATAAAACAGGAGCATGCAGCCACAGCGGAGGAGTCGTCTTGGCGTTACGCCTGCTTTTGGCACCGATTCCCATCATCCTACTGCTGGTGGGTCTGGTCTTCTTCTATCTCTACCCAATCAATGAAATGCAGCGGCAGCAGATCCAACAAGGCCAGCAACAAATGAGGTAAGATGGGTTATGATTATGTTTCTACGTCAGAGAGGGTTTATATGGAAAAGCTCAAATACTGGAACAGAGATACAGTCCACACATGTTTCTGATATGGACAGAACAGAAATACTGTACTAGGCATCAATTCACATGAAGTGGTGAAAACAGTGTTTTTGGGTGAGACACTTATCTTGTTGATTAGACATCAAGCACAGTTATATAATGGAAGTTACCGAAGGGTAAAATTAGCCAGCTACCATACATTTTGATTTATGTTGCCAAGCAAAAACAGAACAAGATGATGTGGTCTGATGAGTTCTGATTGACCCTATTGTAGAGCAATGGAAGAGTCTGGGTAAGAAGGTAAGTGCATGAAGCGATGCACCCATCATGCATAGTAGCCACTGTACAAGACTTTGGATGCAGTGTTATGATCTGCGCTTGCTTCAGTTGGTTGGGTCTAGGCTAGAAGTTATGTAGCAACAAAATGAAGTCAGCTGCCGACCTATGTGTACTGAATGACTCAATCGAGTTTTTCTTGCCTGCTGACACAGTCATGTTAAGTATAAAAACTATAACCTTTAACAATAACGATCTTACGATGAGACAAGGCATAGAGGAAATCTTACCAAAATTGCTCTTGACGCATTTTGACCAGTTTCCAGCACAGGTATATTACAAAAATAGTTGTTGTTCCTATTAACAAATAAACACAAATCTCTCTGGAACAAACAGTTCCATTTCATGAACATTTTATTCAGACATTTCATACAAGCAGGCATTACAGTGGAATAGTGGTTAGAAATGTGGCATCGCACCTCTGGGGTCGAGGGGTCGATTCCCGCCTCAGGTCTGTGTACGTGAGGTTTGAATGTTCTCCCCGTGCTTGGTGGGTTTCCTCACACAGTCCAAAGACATGCAGATTAGGCTCATTTGTCCATTGTGTCTGTGTCCTGTGATGGATTAGCACCCTGCCCAGGGTGTACCCTGCCTTGTGCCCAAAGGATAAGCGGTGTAGAAGATAAATTAATGAATGAATGAATTTTACACACTTATGGGCTGCCTCAGCAAATGCTCTGAGATTTCCACTAGAACTGACTTACATAATTAGTCACTATAATTAGACACAGAAAACAGATATGAATCATTGTTGCAGGAGTATTTCTTTAATCAAATATTTGATACTTAGCTGTGGCTTAATTCAAACTGTAAAGCTACATTCTTAGCCGTTATGAGTGTTTTCTTTCCTTATTTACACAGAGCCAAGTCTCGGATGCTTCCAAACAAAGACGACGTCAAACTACAGAGACACGGGTCTACAAGGAGCAGCTTTAAATTAAAGACTAGTACAATATCTTCTAAATCCAGAGTGAAAAATCCTTCTTCCCAGCTGAGGTGTTTGTCTTCAACGCCTGTGCAGAAGGACTGCATTGCTAGGACAGGCCCTGCCGATTGTAACGCTAGCACAGGCTGCACTTCAGAGGCACCATTTTATAAAACAAAATGGAGGTCAAAAAGCAATTTAACTATATCTCAGATTAGTACTCATCGGTCTTCACTGAAGAGGAGTGAACCATGCTCTATGAGAGCAGCAGTTACATGGGTGTAAATGGATTGCTAATCAGTGCTCTAACTAGTTGAGTTGAACCTCATGAAATGTTTAGTTTTCATTTATTATAATATGTACAGAAATGTGACACATTTTTAATCATTATTACGACAGATATTCGTAATACAATACAAATACAAATTCTTGATGGTTCTGTGACATCACATGCTATAAATTACCAAAGACTTGGTTAAGCATTGGCAGTAAAATGGTACGATGTACTTGTGATTACGATGTAGTCACCAATGACTCCGCTACATACCGTTCCAAACGTGTTGAAATGCTGAACTGTTACTAATTGCCTAGGAATTGATACTATTTCCCTACAAAGTACCTACTGCAACTAACAATTGGCTATGAATTGTCAAGACTTGTTAATAACTGTGACTACAGAAGCTATGAAGCTTCCATGACAATATGCAGTGTAATATCTATTAAAGCATACTTTTTGTTAGTTTAGTGCGCAGGGTTGGATTTAGCCATTTTACTGTATTTGTACTGTATTTTTACAAGCATTCCAGTAGTGACAGCTCAAACCTATTTATGTCAACACATATTTATGTCAACAAAGCACCTACACACCACTACAACCCACCTTCAAATGACTTACAATCTGCAACAGTATTTTTTTTAAGTTGGAGAAGTCATTTTAAGATTTAGAACATGTTACTTTATACATGTTATTTTATATAAAATGTAACATGCTCTAAAATTTTAAAAGCTTTATTTATTTATATATATA
>JAQMYL010000039.1:24893963-24921960 GCA_030014365.1 Clarias pachynema
TTTCTCCGACACATGACATACTGTATCAAACTCTAACAAACTTTTTGAGAAAGGCTATTCGATTTTCTTCGATCTGGAAATGAAATCAGTTTGAGATTAAATCCGATGTTGGAAATCCCCCTTACTGTCCAGTTTCAGTGAGCCTGTGCCCCCTGTAGCCTCAGATTCTTGTCCTTGTCTCACAGAACCCAATGTTATATTTCACTCTTGCTGTTGCGTGTTAACATGGCAACATGCGATATCCAGCTATCCAGCTGTGGTATCTTTGGGAACTATGTTTGTTGGAGGAAAAATATAGCAAATGTTTACCTATATCATGTCTGAAATGTCAATTAAACTACATTCATTTCTCACTTATAGAACTGCTAAGCAGTATCACACATGCAACCAGGCTGCTGGACCGAATATCAACAACTAGCCCACAGCCATGCTGATATTCATTACAAAAGCACTCTCGCTTATGTAATATTGCTTAAGTGACGACTAATTCAAAAGGTCTAGTTTAGCAAACACTTCACATAATCTAAGGCTAATAAATAAATTTAAACTTGCTGCTAATTAAGAAAGACATTTTTTCACTGTTAATTTGGAGAAGATTTCTGTAAAAAAATCTGTAAGATAATTAAGACTCCAGTGTGAGTATTTTATTAGTCAGTATTTGGTTTTGCACTATCTTCATACAGTAAGAGTGGACTTTACACTTTTTATCTCATTACATATGGGACCACTGGCTACATCCCAAACCGCATGCGACCACAGAATAAATGGTAACGCCTTAACAGTACACCATGTTTATGAGCTATAGTTATTGATTGATGGATAGATGGTGGTGGCAGCATCATGCTGTGGGTATGTTTTCAAGTGACTGTGACTGGGAGATCAGTTAAGTATAGAGGGAAAATTGATGCAGACGAAAAAAAGAGCTATCCTGAGTTTTAAAAAAAAAACCTTCTCCAGAGTTCTCAGAATCTCAGACTCAGACTTGGAAGTTCAACAAGACCAAGACCCAAAGCATAATGCCAAGAAAACACAGAAAACAACTCTGTGAAAGGAGAGGCGCAGTCAGAATCCGGAACTGAACCCAATTTGAATCCATTTTAGGATGAGTGTGAAACATAAAAAAATGTGGAAAACTTAAAGGGGTCTGAAAACTTTCCGTCAGCTCTGTGTATAGATGGGCGGATACTGTAGATAGATGGATGGATGGATGGATGAATTGATGACACCAGTGCCTGACCTCACTACGGCTCTTGTGGCTGAATGAACATGCCTTTGCTGAAGAATGAGGTTATTATAACAGCAAATGGGAATGAATGCAGAATGGAATGTTTATAAAGCACATTTGGGTAAGGGTCTGGTATCCATATACTTTTGGACATACAGTATAAATGGATGTACTGTACTTTGATTGATCTCGAAAAGGAAATTTGAGCTTTTTGACTTCGATTGAACACACGCTTTGATCGAGTGCTGTTGTATAATACCGTCGTGTCTGATTTGTGCTTGGAAAGGAAGAGCAATAATTAAATCAAGGCGTGTGACTGCACATTTACCGTTTTGTTTACCCGTTATTTTAATGGGAAATGAACTTCCCGTTTTTGTCCACTAGGGGCGGTAGATCGCTATAACTCAGAGAGGACCTTTATATCCAGAATCTTGATTACAGAGCGCATTTTGTGCCGAGAGTCAAGACCGATAAACACCGCGCCAGGATGGGAGTCGAGGTCGAAACCATAACACCAGGAGACGGTAAAAAAAAAAAAAAAAAACTCAAACGCGTTCTCGCTCTTTTTTAGACTGCACAAACGTGAATGCCTCCTTAACTCAGTGTATGTATTTTAGCCAGTATTTTTCACTCCTTTGAGGTTTTCTTCACCGCGGCTGGGTTAGCATTAGCCGAACGGCTAAACGCCTAGCTAGCTAGCAAGAGCAGAGCCGAATTAGCGCAGGGCTTGGTTTTTTTTATTTTTCATTTCAATTCTTTCTTTTGCAGGAAGCACTTTCCCCAAAAGAGGACAGACGTGCATTGTGCACTATGTCGGTAAGTAAATGGTAATAATCATTTTATTAAAAAACAAGGTAAGATACAATGTAAGCTTGGTGGTGTTCATTCTCGCTTAACATGAACTTGTGGTGAAAATTCCGTTAGCCTCGATGCTAATCCAGACAGGATGCTGCATTAACAATAGGCCGGTTTTTTTTTATTATCAGGAGGTGGAATGGATATGGATAGTAACGGGATTAAATGTCACTTCTGGTGGGTGTTTAATGTTATTGCAGCGTTAATTTAGATAGGACTCTGACTGCATGTACTATTGTTAATTAGCCACAACATAAAATTTCACTTCAAACGCCTTTTTATTTATGAAGCGTAAGCCCTGATTTATTTTTTTATTCTTACCGAACTCATTGATGTAAAACGATCATGGCTTGAGCAGTCGTCATTTTAATGACGAAACTGTCCGATCAGGGGTGTGTGTGAGGGAGAGAAAAAGAGAGAGACACACACACACAGAGTGGACCCGCCCAGAGTCCGTTATTAAGCGCTCTTCCTTTTTTTTTGTGTGCATGTTTCAGGCTCTGTCCATGTGCCGTCATGGCGCGCTTTTGTGGCATTTCCATCTAACGTTTATTGAGTTTCATTGAGGATCTTCTTTTATTTGCACGTCAGGATCTCTGGCGAACGGTCACACGTTTGACTCGTCTCGGGACCGAGGCAAGCCCTTCAGATTCAAGATCGGCCACCGGGAAGTTATCCGTGCCTGGGATGAAGGAGTGGCTCAGGTACCTCTGATTAAACATCAACACAAACCTTTAGCCATGGTTTGATCACAGCATTGCTTTATAGGTCTAACGATCCAATTGCTAATATTCCCTCGTTTTTATGTATGTTCTGTGTGTGTATGTGTGTGTGTGTGTGTGTGTGTGTGTGTGTATGTATGTGTATATATATATATATATATATATATATATATATTAGTACTGTGTGTATACAATTATATGTAATTATTGTTATTCAGTTCTGAAGAAAAAAACTGTGTTTTTTGAACATTGATGCTTTGCAGATGAGTGTAGGCCAGCGTGCAAAGCTGACCTGCACCCCTGACTTTGCCTACGGGAGCAAAGGCCACCCTGGCATCATCCCTCCCCATGCCACGCTCTATTTCGACGTGGAGCTTCTTGGCTTGGAGTAACAGTGCTGCAGTTCTCAGGTTTTTCCCTATTCGTACTTTCAGGGTGAGTGCGAGACCACCTTTTTAATTGCAACATAATTGATCGTAATACTTGATGTTGCAAAACTGGTGGTCTGTTTGTCAATACCTAATGGGATTGATATACAGAGTAGAGAAATTTCTAGAACAGAAAGATGGTTGATCTGTTTTTGTGTCTGCTAGTTTCACTGAATGCAGAGATCATTTTGATTCTTTTATCCAAGCGTTTAATCCATCCTCTTTATCTTGCGTCTTAACCAGGCTTTAGTGTTTACTTTAACAGGCTGTTTGATTAGACTGTCTAATCTTTAACTAAAACTGCCCTTCCATCCCTCCTTTCGCAGGTCGACCTATTTTGGGGAACATGGCCTCCTGCACGTGATCCTTGAAAGGGGCTAGTGTTGTTAGCTACACCACTTAGCTTAGCTCTGTCATCCATTTGTATATTTTGTTACCTTTTTATTCCTTTCCTGTTGAACAAGTTCATCAGTATGCTCTCACCCACTGGATGCTCACTATAAAACTTTTTTTTTTTTTTTCTTCACCCTTCTGGCTTTTTTTTTGTATTGGATTTCTGTAAACACGTTCAATTCAACGGGGCTTCGGCTGAGCTGGTAGTCTGTACTCTGGTGGGGAACTTTGGCTAATTATGAAACGTTAAACTACTTGAAAATAAACATTGTTTATAAAAAGACAGAATGGCTCTGTTTGATTTCATTCAATCTGAACAACACTCATTGTGATCTGCAAGCCACGCTGAGTTTGGCAGCACAGATTACGGTTTCTGACAGCTGGTGTTGATCTGCAGACAAGAAAAGTCTCTGCTGTTTGTTTAAAGTCACATTTTATTTTCAAATCATGTTTGTTTACAGAACGGAATTCAGCCTTTTTTTTTCATTAAAAGAAAAAACCCTCTCAAGGCTGCATACTTGATAATGTCTACAATTACGGTGGATGTTCCACTGTGGGTACAGGAACCTCTATTGCTAATGCAGTTGCTTTTATTAAAATTAATGGGGGTCGTTAGTCTTGCGGGAAATGTGAGCCAGCTTGCACTCTAACTGGACTTCATTGAGCGCTTCTGTTGTTTGCCAACATCCCTGATTGGAATTCATTATTAAAGTGCATAGCTTTGCTATAGCACAATTCTAAATTGCTAAAATGCATAATTTCATATAGATAACGTTTTATTTACCTGATCGCATGCAACACAACCCTGAATTGCAGTTAATGCTCTGCTATAAAGTGCTAAACTGAGAGTAATGGTTTTACAGGAAATTTAAGATGGAGAACTGGCAAAGAGGGGAAAAATAGTACTTAACTACTACACCCAAATCTACTATATGTGCCGAGTTGAGATCAGCTGTATAATGAAGCAGATGTACTTCCAAACTTTATATTGCAATAAACTGTTAAAAGCAAGCCAACATTTTGCTGGACTCTTTTTTTTCTTTTTTCTTTTTTTTTCCCTTTTTTAAATGTAATTAAATGTAGCATCAGTGTATCTATGACAAGAATTCAGCCTGAGACTGCATCGTATAATAAAAATAATTAAAAAATAAAAGCTTTCTTGAGCATATAAGAGCACGCTACATTCTTTAAACCCGTAAGACATTCTTTCAGCCAAGCGCTTACTTGCACAAGCCCCACTCTTTATTATCCTCTTGAATCCAAACAGTGGTATTGGGTTTCAGGCTTGGGTGAACACGCTCATGTGAATGAGGACTAGTCTTGATGCAAGCGCTGGCTAAAAACATCCAACAAATAGTAACCTGATACACACTGCGTTTCAGGAGCATTGTTTCATATCTAAACATTAAAGATGAAGTACTGTTAATATCCCAGTGTTCTTTGGCAGAGACCTGCCATTTTGGATCCATGTTTTCTTTTTGAAGGCTGGAACAGGAACAATCGGAGAGGAGGAGAGAAACCACTGAGTGCAAAGAAGGAAACGTGACAATTGGTGGAAATCGGCAAAAGAGCAAGAGTCCTGAAATAAGCAAAGGCCATATCAGTGAAATTAAAATGGGGAATATGGGTTTAGATATGTGCTGCTACAATCTGAATTTGAAATATACACATAGCTTCATGGGAAACTGTAGAAAAGTTTTGTAGTTGAATTCGATTACATTTTCCACTACATGAATTTGTGAATTCAGTTTGATTTTAGGCATGGAAGATTCAAATTCAGTTGTTTGTGTGCACCATGAATGGGGTGCCAACCATCACAGTGCACCAGTGCACGCACACGCACCAGTCAATGTACTCTGCATACCTCTGGAAAATCCTGGAGTACCTGGAGGAAACCCGCCTCATGGGGGGGAGCATGTGAACCCCACATATATTGAGTAGGGGCAAGAATGGAACCCCAACCCTGTAGGCGCGAGGCAACAGTGCTAACTCTTAATTTCAAATCTTCAAATTGAGATAGAAATTTCCAACATTTCAAATTTTGAACCAAATTTTTTTTTTTTTGTACCTTATCCTCCAAATCCTAAAGATGCAACAGTCATCTGTGGCTGGGTGTCTCTGGATGGGCTGGACAGCATACTTTCAATACACCAGCCAATCCTGGGCACCTGCGAACTCAACTGTGGAAGAGGGTGGATAGTGGTTTCATTAAAGTGAGTTACACGGTCGTGTAACGCATTATTATATTAGCAATTTGAAAAGAATTGGTAGTTGGTGCCCAATTGGTATTTTAACTGACTGGTGCATGGCCAACTGGCCACATTAGGGAAACAATAGGAGGGCGGAAAAAAACTAATTCAGATTGTAGTAAGACATTTCCCCTTCCACAGATAACACCTGATGGAACCATATTTCGCTCCTTTTTACCCATTAGCATGTCAAGTAAACATGATATATGATATAAATGTAAAAGGAACACACCAGTCTTAGGCAGATATTCAGATTGCCGTCGCGCCCCCTGTTCCAGACGGCCCTCGGCTACGGCTGCTGCCAACACGTCTTAGTGAATGAAGTGCCACTGCACAACAACCACGTAGCAGGGAGCCCATGTGGTACGCTGGCATGATGTCATGCTGCCCTCCTCGACAAAGCCATGCCAACGTAGGTGCAATCGGAATGGTCACGGCTAGCAGATCAACAAGGAAGTAGCGGCTCCAGTGACAGTTAGAAGGATCTTGTTCTTGTGCCTCATCTTCATCAGTAGCTCCATCATTTTCTTTGATCTGTAAAGGTTGATGTTCAGGTGTTGGAGGAGCCCGAAGACTAGGTTGCTGGATTTGTGGCATAGTCAACACCAGTTGTGGAGCTGTTTTTGACTGGGCGAGGTTGTCTTTCGGTAAAGGTTCAGCGAGGTAAGATTTTTGTGTGGACAGTTTGGTGGAGGAAGACACTGAAACCGTTTGCGGTTCCGCAAGAGTGATGTCCGGCGCTGTTGTGGCCAAGGTGATGACGCTCAGTTCTTCACCTTCGCCCTCTTCCTCCTCTTCCTCCGGTGAAATCCAGGTGATAGTCGGGCTGCAGGCTTGCGATCTGAATCCAGGCTTATCGCTTACATCAGATGCACTGGGCGGTGCTGATGGTGGTGTAGGAGGTGGAGGAGGTGGGGCTTCCTGCTGGGGGAGATGTAAGAAAAGATGGTGATGAGGGAGGCAGGCATGCAGTGCACAGCTGCAGTTGTTGTTCACCATACGGCAGGGTCGGCCTACAGGCCCACTACACAGTTTCTCATGGGTGGCCGAGCGCGAAAGGCTGGAACACAGCATCGTAGGAGGGGCCTGCTCGGAGAGATGAGCTGCTTCCAGGATGAGTCGAGAGCGTCCGTCACCTCTTGGTAAAGTCGCAGCTCCCCGGTTGGCGGGGATGGGGTGAACGCGGTGATCGGAGGTAACGTTTCCATTGCGGTCGATGCCAGGCAATGTCTCGCTGCTCAGCCTAGTAAAGGTGGCACTGCGTCCAATGGTGTGAGCTGGAGAGCAGCCACATGACCTCGAGGCTCCATGTCTTGACTCCAGTCTGACTCCCCTCACTCCATCTGACTTACAGTCCTGTACGTCCGAGTCATGGTGGCCCGGGTTGGTTCGGGCAGCTTCCACAGCCTGCTGGAGATGCCGGATCTCTTGTCGAGCTTCTTTTAGTGCCAGCTGGGCCTCAATGCGATGACACTCCTCCTCGATCCAGTCCTCCTGCATGCGGGTCAACTGCATGCGCAACTCCCCGATCTCTGAGTCCCTGCAGTAATGCGCAACGGAATGACAAAACAAGACTTTTGTCTCTGTGAGTTTAATATGCACTGATCTTTATCATAATATTAATGAGCTAGAAAGCTGGACACTAGTCTGGTTTCTGAAGAATACAGTTATGTCAGAGTTTATCAATTGTGTATTTGTATCGTTTGTATTTTTGCAGGGCACAACTTACTCAATCACTCACTCACTCACTCATCTTCCATACCGCTTTATCCCGTATTCAGGGTCGTGGGGGGCCTGGAGCCTATCCCAGGAGACTTAGGGCAAGAGGAAGGGTACACCCTGGACAGGGTGCCAATCCATCGCAGGGCACACACATACTGTACACACACTCACACACTACGGGCAACTTGGGAACGCCAATTAACCTGACCTACATGTTTTTGGACTGTTGGAGGAAACCGGAGTACCCGGAGGAAACCCAACAAGCACGGGGAGAACATGCAAACTCCACGCGCACAGAGACGGGAATCGAGTCTGGCTGGGAATCGAACCCGGACGCTGGAGGTGCAAGGCAACAGTGCTAACCACTACACCACCGTGCCGCCTCAGGGCACAACTTAAGCCACATAAATTTGATATATATACAAAACGGAGCACTGAATGTGTCACGGAATTAGTGTTTCTTTCCAACCGAGGGAAACGATCTAGTGTACCAGAAGTAGGACAGGCTGACAGGGCAGCAGATCAGGAAACACATTTGTTCCGCCACTGACCTGTCCTGCAATCTCTCAACATTCTCCTTCAGCCGGGCACGTAAGTGACGGATACACACTTCCTTCTGCTGCAGCGGGGTGAGATACTGCTCGGGAGCAGGAGGACGGATCCCGTGATTCTCACTACAGCCTCCGTACTTCGCCTGCCGTCTGGGCCGAGAAAAGAGACACTCAGAGAGAAGACAAATCAAGAGAACAAGCCGAGCCGGACCGCTTTACTGCGGTGTGTTCAGAGTGCAACGAATTTAGTACTTGTGTCTTTGCTTGTTTATGGCTGTATGTTAATATAATGTATGATTAACAATAAGCATAAATGCTGAACCATTATCAACTCCAAAACATCTCACAATATATGCCTTTAACTTCACGACTTTGAGTCACGACACCTTACAGTTAATTTTGATATATTTTCATCTCAATAAACAGTGTATTTTGCTCTGTATTAGTAATTACAATTGATTAATAATGATTTTTAAAAAATGCTTTGGGATTATAACACTTTCCATGAACTAATTTTGCTAAGGAGCAAAGTAGATCTTGCACATAAAATCTATTTTTGGGTCACACGTGTTCAAAATCTGGAACAAACCCCAAGCAGAGGACGTTTGTTATATCACAGTGTCTCTCTCTCTTCCTCTCTCTCTCTCTCTTCCTCTTCCTCTCTCTCTCTCTTCCTCTATCTATGTGTGTGTGTCTTACCGAGGTGTAGCTGGGTGCGATCGTGGTTTGCTATTGATTTCTGTGCCTTTGCAGGACGATGCTGAGCAAGTGCTGCTAATGGTAGAATCCAGATGTGTGTGTGGCTGTCTGCTACTGGCTGTACCAGCAGGCCGTCTACAAAAAACACACACACATATTGATGTGTAATCTTTTAAACACTGCTTAGTTCAAATCACTGGGCATGCTGACCCAGGTCTTCTCTTTTGATTTTATAAAATGTATTTTGAAAAAGCCAAGATCTGGTATACAGGTGATTGCAAAAGTTTGCACACCCATAATTTTCACACGGGGGGAAAAAAAACGGAAATGTAGGTCTATTTTTATAATTTTTCTACAACAAACGTATGATTCTTAAATGAATATAGAAGCATCCTGCAACAAAATAATAATACACACACACACACACACACCACAGTCGAAATTTGAACCCAGAGCCCTGGAAACATTTAAATTGATATCCCCTTTAGAATAAAGAAAGAAAATCTTGGTCATCGTTGGTTCTCCTGGGGTGTACAAACTTTTGCACTTTCCTGTCAGAAATATTTATGTTCTCCAAAGCGAATCTGAGTGTCACTAGAGGATGCACTGGTACCTGCGAGGTGCAGCAGACGGCCTTCTGTTAGATGAGAGGGACATAGGCGAGGAGTCTTTCACCATCTGCCTCAGTACACAATGTTCTGGGTAAGATGCACACATATAAACACATATACACACACACACATACACATACACACACACACACATTAGAGCAACAGCAGCACACTTTTCAAGATATCATGTGTCAGGTTCTCCTGACCATAACTAAGTTAACACTGTACAGATTCTATATAAGGAACACATCACATGGGAGCATGGCTTTGTTGGAAAATAATCAGTGTGATACGGCCAGTGTGAGACGGAGCTGACGTGAGGAGATACTGTTACCATGGTGATTATTTTACACCATGTCATACGTGATTTAATCCTCAAATACCACAGCAAAGATTGCATTTTTTTCTACTAATCAATGCGTTATTGTATTATGTTCGAGTCAAACCGAGACTTTTCATTATGCAGATTAACAGAACGCAGTTATGAGAGTAAAAACTACCTTTATTTGTCTCTATAACCCCCTGATAAACTAATGCACTTATCCCAGCGTTTAACTAGTGCTCGGATGTCATCAAGGTGGAAAGTTTTGATCGGACTGAAACGCTGGCCTCCCAGGAACTCCTTTAATGGTCCAAACATGTAGAAATGGCTTGGGGCGAGGTCAGGACTGTACAGGGGGTGTGGTAATAACTCCCAGCTTGAGTTCCTGTAATGCGCAAGTGGTCCTTTAAAACCTTTGCACCATTCATTCATTCATTTTACACGTGACAAAGTCCTGGTTCGACTTGCATTGTATCCATTTATTGTTAAATTGCCTGTTGAGGAACAAATTTGTTTCTAATACAGCTTATTACAGGGTATAGGGGGTAGGGTCTGTCCAGGTGATACCCGGCATATCGGGCAACAGATACTCCCCACCCTGGAGGTATATCAGTCATTTCTGCTGCACTTACTTACGGGGTCGGGTGGCCAGTTCTGAGAATCTGCGCACTTGGGGTGAAGGACCTTGCTCAAGGGTCCAAGAGTGGCTGCCCAGAAGTGTTGGGGCTCGAACCAGGGATCCCTCTTGAACCACAGAGCTACCTCTGCCACGATACAGCTTATAGAAGCTATAAACAGTCATTCTCTACCCAGCCTCTCTTCTGTAAGTTACCCAGAAAAAAAGAATGCAGCTTGTCATGTTACTGAGCAAGCGCTTTCGTGCTGAAGACTGTAGAAAAGCGCTGACGCTGGACACTCCTTCCATAAATGTTAAATAAACACATCACGTGCTTTTCACCAGCAGACCAAGAAGAGTTGCCAAACAGCTAGCGTTGGACAAGATCCATAATCCTTAGTGAATAAAAAGGTATCAAAAGTAATCTGTTAAATGGAAGATTTAATGGTGTGAAATCTTACAGACTCGAATCCACATTAGTCGGAGAGCGCACTCACACACACACACACACACACACACACACACACACACACACACACACACTGTTGAGTCATGCTCTCTTTCACTGTTTTATGTAACAAGCAACTGTGTCGGGACACTCGAGTCCTTCTTAACAAAAACGCAGCAGGTTACAGGTGACGCAAGCAAGACAAGAGCTGGAGCAGAGCTGAAATACAGCACGGACCAAATACGGTGGTGTATGAGGTCTCTGAACAACTACACAATGTCAGATTGTTGTTGTTTTTTTTACCTGTTACAGTAATCATAAAAGATATATTAGGTCTTTGTTATCATAGGCACTTTAACATATCTGGTATTCCATTAAAGAAGAGGTTTCCTGTTCCTGCTATCAAAAGTCTGTTCAGAAGGCCAGGGACAATTGTCTACAGATTTTCTAACTTGGACAGATTCCTAACATCATCACATGTCCTTTTTTGGAAAAAGGCAATATCGGTATGATAATCCGGTTCATGAGGCAAGAATTCCATGCAGATTTGAAAATCATGGCAGCAAACCAGTTCGACCTACTGAATAACGCCCACAAATCATTTTTTAAAAATCATTTTGAATCATTCAAAGCTATTCTTCTCAACCTCAATTACAGGAAATATTCCCTAACTGTGACTAACAGTGGATAAAAGGCCACATGTACTCCAACATCCTCTGCAAGTTACATAAGAAAACCAGTCTGAGTGCAGATAAACTGACACGGATCTGGGAAACGTTGTGATCATGCACGGTTGCCTAGTAACCCAGCATCCGGGTCGGACCGATTACAAAATCAGAGATGAAAATGTGCCAGAAGTAATGCGATTATCAGATGTGAGCAACAGGGCAGGAAATGCAATGCAGCGAGAACAGTTTGGACTGACTGAGATGAAGCCAGAATAGGAAAAAAAAACACACAAAAAAAAACAGAATTAGCAGGTACAGTCTTGGTGTCATTCAGTCTGGTAGGATTGTACAGTCTATAAAGGACATTAACATGGACTAGGGAAGAAACAAGTATAAATTATTAACATTGTAATGAATAAATAATTACAGCGGCACATGTGAAATGGTGGGATATATCCAAGGCCGCTGACATCAGTGGAACACCAGGTCTATGTTGCCTAGGGACATGGGTAACATTTTAGTAACATTTGGCTAGGAATAAGTTTAATACTCTTATATTTGGTCATTTTAACATTTGACTTAAAATTATAGATATGTTTGAAGATTATGGATAGTTGGATAGAATATTTCAGTTGCTAAGATGTCATTTTTTTCCAGTGCACTTTTGGACAGGAACGTGTGAAGGTGTGATTTGCGAACCGCAATTCCTTTAGCAAACTGCAAAAAAATGACATCTTAGCAAGTGATATATTCGTGTCCAGAGGATTCATCACTCAGGCTCTTCCAGCTGCACTGCAAAAATGACACCTAGGCTGGTTAAATATTCCTGTATCTAACCAAACCTAAAATTTCGTAAAATAAGTTTACAACAATCACGTTTTTAGGAATTTATTTCCTGAAAATATCTGTCAGTAGAACAATTTTTAACGATTGAAATTTCAGTAACATTTGAATAGAAATAAGCTACTGTAAATAATAGTCCCCGACTTATGCACGTCCATAAGTCGGTTTCATTCATAAGTCCGACACAAATACACAATGTATAGCATAAAAAACGCGGATGGGAAGGGGGGGGGGTTTGGGAGGGAAAACAACACTAGTGTTTACTGACGCTTGAATGGACGCCATTTTGTCTCAGAGCTATTTAGGGCTGTGAACTGTGTCTGGTTGAGAATTTTCTGAAATTACAGTAGGATTATTCACCATCGGGACAGCTTTACAGGACAGCCATTTTCTGTCATCATGCTCGGACCGATTCATTGTAACCGGTAAGGCAGAATCATTCAAAATATAATTGTAAATATTGGTATCTGGTGCTGTGCAGTGTCTATTTTTTGTACAATACTTTCGCGATTTGTTCGCATCTACGAATCTTCGTAGATCCGTGGCCCGTTCGTACCTGCGGAAATTTGTGACTAGAATGTTCATAAGTCGGGGACTTTCAGTATTTGTTTGTTGTAAATTTATCTTAAGAAATTATTGATAGGTTTGGTTAGATTCAATAATATTTTCCTTGCTAAGAGGTCATTTTTTGCATGCAGCTGGAAGAACTTTAGTGCTGAATCTTCTGGACCAGCGTGATTAAGAATCTACCGAGGCTTTTCCAACCAAACGTTCTCCATGTCCCTGAACTTGCTATCCTCCATTGAAATTTCCTAAACTTTATCCGGGCAATCTCTGAGAGGTTACTGCTCGCATGTCTTACCCATTTTTCTCTTATATACTGTATGTGGTGTTAGTTGTTTTGGCCTTTTGAAGTCCCTTATGGGGTCTTGAAATTACCTTTAGCACTGAGTCTACTCTAAAGGTGCTAATAAAATAAATTAAAAAAAAAGATTGTTCTCAAATGCTTTTGGACTTCCTGTCATAGAGTGATTTATATAGTGGAATACTAGAGTATCTTTTTTTCCCCCCGACTTTCTCCCTAATTTAGTCATGTCCAATTCCCCCCTGTCACTAGGGGGCTCCCACATTAAGGCTATTACTACCACTCAGTCGGGAGGGCCGAAGACTATCATGTGTTTCCTCTGAACCACGTGACGCCAGCCGACCACATCTTTTCGGATAAAGTTTTTCGAACTGCTCCGTTGGGGGCGGAGTAACACATTCGGAGGACAGCGCTATCCGCTCCTTCCGCTTGCGTGAGCTCACAGACGCCCACAATCAGTTCTCTCTAGACCTCCGGCTGCGAGAGGTTACAGCATCACCCGGGAATCGAACTTGCGAACTCCAGATGATAGGGTGAGCATTTACCTCTGCGCAACTCATAGAGTATCTTTTTAATTTTATATAGTGCCAATCATGTGTGAGCAGTGCAATGCACAATCTCATGTACTGTAGATTAAATCTTAAAGCTTCAGCCTGTGGCGTAGCTGTTGGTGCCAGACTGACGACCTTGTGGGATTTTCACAAACAAAAGTATTTACCCATTGCAGAAATGCAAAAGCCCTTCACTGGATGTCATTTTTGAGGGCTGAAATGTGTCAATGTGAAAGGTCAGAGGAGAACAGACTGGTTCAAGCCGACACAAAGCCTACAGTAACTCTAATAGACACTCTTTACAACCGTGATGAGCAGAAAAGCAACTCACAATGCATCAACCTTTGATCTACAGCAGCAAAAAATCTCATCACTCCAAAAACAAAAATCTGACGGTACAATGGCCACAGGTTCACTGAAACTGAAACTGAAACAGTTAAGGATTGGAAAAAGTCTAAATTATAAGTACGGTCCTGGTGGCAACCAATACAAATAAACTAGTACAACAAGGTATTGTATACCATTTACATTAGGTTTTTCCAAGCATCTAGTACCAGAATTATGTGGAAATGAGATTTAAAAGCACAATTAATATTTAATAAAGAGCCAAGGTTCTAATGGTCTATATGGTACTATTGATTTATTATCATGCCTAAATCAATATTCACAACCAAATATCCATCCATTTCTACTATACTGATCATGCGACCCATGCCTTTTGCTCCATATTTATGTCGTACAATGTTTTAGTTCTACAGGTCAATAAACCTATGAACCGTCATGTCTAGACAGAGCTAGTAGATGGGATTTCCAGCCTTGGCTATAGTGCTGCAGTCTGTTAATGCAGAGTGAATATAATAAAGAGGCATCATGGAAACTGTCACATAAAGATGATATGTTAAGCTGTAATGCATTTTTGTGAAGTCTAAGTGAACAATTTTTCAATAGGGAGGAAGACATTTACAGTATTTCAATTTATGGAAGGAGTCTTTTTAACTGTTAGATGTTTTAAGAGTCTTGATACCCCTGTTCAAGTCAAACTAGGACTTGATTGTGCTACACTAATGTACTTATCCTAGTGTTTCACTAGGGCTTGGACACCTTCTAGGTAGAATGTTTTCTTAGATCGGACTGCCTGCTTCACGTCTGATACGCTGGCCTCCCAGGAACTCCTTTAAAGGCCCAAACGTATGGAAATGGCTTGGAGCGATGTCATGACTGTATGGGGGATGTGGCATTAACTCCCAGCCGAGTTTCTGTAATGTGCAAGTGGTGTTCATGAATGATTATATGTTCAGTTCCTACAGATTCGTCTCTTCCACAAGTTCAAGGATCGGGCGCTCCACTTGCTGAATATTCATGGGATTGACTGCAGTGGGCTCCAAACTCTCCTTAACCGGGACCGTCATTGACAGAAATACGACCTTCATTAAAACTTTGCAACATTCAAATGTTTTACTGCGCCTAAGAATCTCATCACTGTGCGTACTGTGCCTGGAGTCTTCTGTAAATGTCAATCGGGTTTATGCCTTAATTCACAAGAAATGTCATCACAAGTCCCAGTTTGACTCGAACACTCCTTGTATATTTATAGCTGTTATAACAAAAGTGATAAACTAATTTGTATCACAAAAAAACAAATCATCCTCTTTGATGCGCGCACAATTTCAAAATGCTGAATAAATCTCCAATAGGATTTAAATCAGTAGACAGGCTAGGCAGTGCAAGACCTTCTAGAGTTATTTTGGCTGTATGTTGAAGGGTGCATCCATCTTCTGCTGAGGTTACAGTATCTTGGTTGATAATATTACGTTCACCTCTTGTACGCCCTGGGACATCTCTGCTTTCAGGTTTCCTGTGATGACGTGTAATGCAGCAGAAAGGTTTGCCGAGAAACAGCAGACCAGTTTTGCATGTGGTCACAGTTAAACGTTTGTTTCCATGTCTTTAATTATTGTACATCATTTTTTAATTTTTCATTCATCTTCTATACTGCTTATCCTTGCATACAGGTTCGTAGTGGCCTGGAGTCTATCCCGGGAGAATTTTTAACAAGGTGCATATCCATCGCAGGATAAACACACTCACACTATGGCCAATTTGGAACCTGGAGGAAACCCAACAAGCACAGGGAGAACGTGCAAACTCCATGCACACAGACCCAGGCAGGAATCGAACCCTCGGCCTGGGAATCGCAAGGCCACTACGCAACCATGCTGGGACATGTTGTTAGTCTTTCGGCTGCTCCCGTCGAGGGATCGCCACAGCACAACAAGTACACCGGATCCCCTCCTGACGCAACCCTCCCATTTTATCCGGGCTTGGGAACGGCACTGCATCCAGTGGCTGGGGTTTGTGCTTTGGCTGGGAATCGAACCTGGGCCTTCCGCATGCCGCCACTAAATTATTTTATTTTATTTTATTTAACATAAATAACTATGGGGCAGGGGGGGGTCTCAAGACTTTTGCATATTACTGTATAGCTAAAAGTTTTTAAATTTAAGATTACAAATATTAATTTTATTATAGTGTTGAAAGTAGAGTTACTTTTTCTCCTGTTTATGTTTTCTGTTTATGCTTAGGTATACACACACTGTTGTTTATATTTATAAGCACAAAATCAAAATAGCATAACTTGTGTACATTTGAAGTGGATTTATGCACTGGGAGTATATTAAATAACAAAAACAAATGTATCTGAATACATATTTCCCTTTGCTGTGGATTGTTTAATTAATTAATTCTGGCATGTAATCAATTAAAGCCAGCTTTTGCATCACTTTACTTTCATGTTGCATCTTGTTTATGTTTATTTAGGTACAGTATTTATTTATTTATTTCAGTCATGACAGCATGCATGAATGCTCATCTGTAAAAATCCCCCTCTGCCCTGTTGTTGCAGCACTGTGGCACAGGACACTCGACCTTTTGTTGTACCCTCATGTGTATTCATGTTTATGATGCTCCTGTCACTCACAGCATCTTGCCCCACTTAGCCCCGCCCCCTGCTGATGCTGCAGCACAAACCACCACTATAACCCAGACCTGAAATCATAACTTACACTAAACTGCACAGACTCCGGTGTCTCATCTGCTCGCGGCTCGTCCTCCATCTCAGCAGCCCCGAGTCTTTATATTATTTAGTTTTAAAGTGTCGGTGACCTGCAGCAGTGATGTCCTGCAGCGTCCTGTCCCTCGCTGCTTACATGGAGGAGGATGAATGACGCTGCTGAGCGCGCGCGCGCCGCACACTGACGCTGCAAAAGCGCAGTGACGTCACGGTGCGGCGGGTCTTAAAGGGACACGAGCACCAATATTTCAACTAAAAAACATCTCAGTTCTATTCCACCTGCTGAGGTTTTTTTTTTTTTCTAATTTGGAAAAATGTGTGGATGTTACCTCATACATTTTGGTTAATAATAAAATGATAGATGTTTCCTATAAATTGAGACAGAATTTACCCCACAAATGAGAACCCAATCTGCATGTCTTTGGACTGTGGGAAGAAACTGGAGGAAACACACCAAACACAGGGAGAACATGCAAAACCCTCAACCCTCATCCCTGGAGCTGCAAGGCGACAGTGCTAACCAGTAAGACACTGTGCCGCCCCCGAACAAATCAGTATGTGATGAAATTTGAAAGAACAATAAACCCTAACTGAGGCAACACCGTTATGTAGTGCTTAGCACTGTCGCATGGCACCTCCAGGTATGAGGGTTTGATTCCCGCCTCGAGTCTGTGTGAGACTGGTGCATGTTCTCCCCGTGCTTGGTGGGTTTCCTCCAGGTGCTCCGGTTTCCTCTCACAGTCCAAAGATATGCAGATTACTTTAAGTGTCAGTCCCAAAATTGCCTGTAGTGTAGGTGTGTGTGCCCTGCAACGGATTGATACCCAGTCCAGGGTGTACCCCGCCTTGTGCCCTAGGTCTCCTGGGAGAGGCTCCAGGCCCCTGCCGACCAAGAGTGAGTGGATGAGTGAACACCAATATGGGGAGGTAGTACTGTACCATCGTATAGGTTAACGGACACCTGATCTGCTTTTCCTCTACCTGCAAGAAAATTGTATTCATACAGATGCTATCCTACAAAGAAATTGAAAAATTGAAGCAGGACTTTGACACACACACACACTGCTTATTTTTAAGCTGAACATTTCTTCCACCATTACTGATTTTGGGACAACACAAAGAGGTTCTAGAAACACATCATGGACAAGGTCTCCCATATATACAGATTTGAAAGTGTGATTTAAAAAAATATATATATTCATTTTAAGAAAGAGGACCTTGACTCTTTTTTGTAATGAACCAACCGGTGCTTTCTAAGTATCATATGAACAAGTCCAAATTTAAAGAAACAAGCTCTTTTTCTCATTTTCAGGCAGGATGTAAAAAATATATTGACAATATTTCCTCTAGTATAGCTTATTTATTAATTTATTATAATTTTTTTCTTTGTATGAGTGGATGTATTTGAAATGTATGTTCTTCCTCCTTGCATTATCTTATTTTGTATTGACAGCATTATAAATATATTAAAAACTGTATGCAATCAATGTTCATCCAAAAAACCTAGCAAGTGTACTGAAATCACCTGTACCTTGGCGATTCCATTCTGGGAAATTGACAGAATGATATAATTTTAGGAGTTGAATCATTCTTAATACAGCAGTGACACTACCACTGTCATGTGTATACAGTGGGGCAAAAAAGTATTTAGTTAGCCACCAATTGTGCAAGTTCTCCCACTTAAAAAGATGAGAGAGGTCTGTAATTTTCATTATAGGTATACCTCAGGCGTAGTGTAGTGGTTAGCACTGTCGCTTTGCACCTACAGGGTCCAGGTTTGATTCCTGGCCAGGCTTCTGGAGTTTGCATGTTCTCCCTGTGCTTGGTGGGTTTCCTCCCAAAGTCCAAAGATATGCAGGTTAGACTAATTGGCATTTCCAAATTGCCTTTAGTGTATGTGTGTATGCCCTGTGATGGATTGGCACCCTGTCTGGGATATGCCTTGAGCCTCCTGGAATAGGCTCCAGGTCCCTGTGAGTGAGTAATTGGTAAATTCCTTGGTAAAATATCTATTTGGTCACCTACAAACAAGCAACATTTCTGGCTCTCACAGACCTGTAATTTCTTCTTTAAGAGTCGCTGGGCAACACGGACTTTCAACTCCCTCCAAAGATTTTCTATGGGGTTGAGATCTGGAGACTGGCTAGGCCACTCCAGGACCTTGGAATGTTTCTTACGAAGCACCTCCTTCGTTGCCCGGGCGGTGAGTTTGGGATCATTGTCAGGCTTAAAGACCCAGCCACGTTTCATCTTCAAAACATCACTGCTCTAGAGGAGATCTGCATGGAGGACCAATGGGCCAAAATACCAGCAACAGTGTATAAAAACCTTGACATACAGAAAACGTTTGATCTCTGCCATTGCCAACAAAGGGTGTATAACAAAGTATTGAGTAGAAATTTTGTTATTGACCAAATACTTATTTTCCACCATAATTTGCAAATAAATTCTTTAAAAATCCTACAATGTGATTTTCTAGATTTTTCTTTCTTATTTTGTCTCATCTTTTTAGGACGTACATCAGAACGTAGGACCTAATTTTATCAACTTAGCTGACCAAAGTGAAAACAGACATATGAGTGAGTAATTTTTAATGTTTTTAAGATTTTTTCATTATAAAATAAATATAATTATTGAGGATCACAAGCTAATTATAAAGATTAATGTGCATGTTGTTTAGGGCGGAGCTCTCACTGCGAGACTCCCTCATACACGCAATAGACAAGAGTGACAATTTTGTACATATGACATTAAGAAACATATTCCTTATTTTGTTCGTATCAAAATGAATTGCTTAGTATTAACATCATAACCTTAAAAAGAACTATCAATATCCTGGAATGTCAAACAACACCACCAAATGTACACATCATAAACATATCAACTAGCCACATGAAACAGATAAGTTTGTGTACATAAAATATGAACATTATATAACCTAGACAAACAAAACAGGGATGTAGAATAAAACACCAATCTATAAATCAGAAGCAAACACCCACAACAAACCCAACGTTTACCTGGATTCAAAACACACAACAACGAGTGACTTATTAGTTGGACTAAACATACCAGCTCGAAACTTGTGAAATACAAACCTGTCTGTTTTGCATTGTGTCACTAGAGATTTTAGTCAATTATGTTCTACAAGGCAGAGATAAGGATGGATGGTGTAATTTCCTTTATGCTGTTTAACTGCCTCGTTAATTTGCTCCTTAAAATTCCAGTGATTAAGTTCTCAGTAGGTGGATGAAGTGGCACAAGGGACACAGAAAGATTCTGTCCTAAAGCTTCTGAAAGAAAGGACCAGGTGTAATGATGATGTCACTGTAGGGGGCAACCTGGTGGAAACTGATGGCCTGCTGTTTCTTCAGCACCAGCAGACAGTAGAACATGGCCGCTGCACTGGGTCGACTGCAATTCTCACATAGTTTATGAAGGCTGAATGTGGAATCAGGGCTGCTGTTCTGCTTCTGTTATGACACATGTATCTAACATTAATGCAGGTGTTAACCACAGAAGTATACACACAAATACACACAGGGAGAATTGGGGGGGCATATAATAAATATGCCCACCTCAAGCTCACTCTGAGAATTATATATTTTAGTTTAAATATTTGCTTGATAATTTGTTGGTAATCACAGTTTACCCATGATAAACTAGTGGTAATAGCAGAGGTTTAGCAGAGACTCGGTTTAACTTCAGACTCTCTGAAATGACTGGAACCTGATCAGTTTGAGCAGAATTTACAGATGAGGAGATGAGAGAGCAGTACTGACAAAAGAACTAAATCCATGCTGCATCGATCGCTTCAGGTATAGATGAAGAAAATCCCACAGGCCTTAAGAAGCCATTAACCAAAGTGAACAACAGCCCCAATATGCCCATGAAAGAAACTTAAGCTAATAAAATCAGCTTAGAATTTCATTACAAAATAAATTTTTGATGCCACTGAAGATCATGTTATCTATAAAGATCAATAGGGTGGATTTTTCCTACAAAGCTAACCAGCTTCTTAAGTTCCACTGATACTTGATCAGTGAGATACAATATAATTAGCTTTTAGAAATGAGATGCCACACCTGCACTGAAACAAGCAAAGAGACCCCTGCCTTCTTAAGGTCTCCAGTGACCTTTGTTTATCTGTTACAATACAGTATGTGTTTATTTTAATTTGACATTCCTGATTCTTTTCTATTTATGTATTAATTGGATGCCTATGTGATCATCCAATTTACTCCTCCATGTCTCATAGCAAAAAAAATATCTTGTTTCTGCTTCATTTGGCTCAAAAAGGTGGACTTAGAGGCCGTTTCTACTGGGACTGACAAGCCCAGAAACACTTTAATAGAAAAACAGAGATAGTATTAATCTATACATATAATAAAACTGTAAAGTTGGCGTGTCTGTAGATTGAAGATATTTGCGACAAAATTATTTGGCGGGATGTAAGATGAGTAATACAACATATTAAGATGTTTTTTGGTATTTTTGTCTGTTTGTCCGTTAATTTGTGCATGCATCACGTAAAAACTACTGAACGAATTTTAATGGGGATTCACAGGTGTATTTGGCCCGAGCTTAAGCTAACATATAGGCTTTGTTCCATCACAATCGGCCCACAATCGGGAAGAGAAGATATTCTACTCTCTAAGAAATTTAAAAGGCAAACTTTAAATCTTAAAAAAAAAAAAAAAAAAAATTGACCTTAAAAAAAATTATCAGTTCATCTCAAAATTCCACAGATGGCGCTGTATTAAAACAATTACAGCGCCATCTGTGGAATTCTGAGATGAACTGATGATTCATGAATTGACTAAGCGTGAGCGTGCAATTGAAATCTACCTAGTAAACGCCTTTATTTCGCCCACAAAAAAATGATAACATAAAAATTTTTGTTTATTCCAAAATTTAACAGATGACGTTGAATAATTTTTTAAAAACGCGCTTACGAGTGTGCAATTAAATTCCAATAATGCAAAATTAACTAACGTTCACATACATCTATAACAAGAACAACTTTCAGAATCCTCAGTCCTGTCCTTTTTAACTGGCACTAAAAGTCTCTGTGTGAGTCTGCCTATAAGATTTATTTAATTTATTTTCATCTCCCTCTTTCTCTTAATCCATCCCATAAAACTCTTTCCCTCAGCAATTCAGTACATCAAGTATCAGAAACGTCCTATATCAGAAACAGACCACAGGGAATGATCCCAGTGGACTGATTGGAATATCTTACTCTGATAGCCTGGAGGAGATTCTGCGCGCGACAAGTCATTTTCATCTCCTCTACATTCTGGCTGTCCAGGGAAGAGTGCTGAAATGAAAAATGCTAAACTAAGAAAGAAAGAAAGAAAAATCGACTGCTGAAACATAGCATGATATTTGGAATAAGAGTGTTCATACAGTGTGCGTGTGTGTGTGTGTGTGTGTGTGTGTGTGTGTGTGTGTTGGCGGAAGGGGGCGGATGGGGAGGAGAAGAAACACAGAATGTCCTCTCAAGGACACAATTAATAAACTCAAGTCCTGGTTCACATCAATGTCAAATGGAGCATGTTGGTGTTTGTGTGAGATGTTCTGGACTACCTGTGTCTGTGTGAGCACTGGTGGAGTTTCACTGTTCATTCCAGATGGATGGACCAGCATTGACTCATCAGAGAGCAGCTCTGGATGCAACACCTCCAGTCTGCTGTTCTGTAGAAGAAGAGGTAAGAGGAAGAAACACAGATGAGGATGAGGAGGAGGAATAAAAGCGGTGGGTGAACTGCATATGACAGCATATATTACAGATAACAAGTTTCAAAGAGATTCTAATTAAGGCTTTTGATATTTTTAATCAAAAAGCCCAAATTCTCTACTTGACTTCATCTGTGTAATGTGCCCTTTATTTTTGGCAATCCTTTATTTTTATACGTCTGATTAATAATGTAATGTGAACTCTAAAAAAATAATCCTGCATCACGTGAGTTGAATATGTCATATTTTTACACACATAAGGGTTCCTGTGATGGGGTCAATTTTTTTTTTTTTTAAACAGGATAAACAACGGGTATTCAATACCATACAATATAAGCATACTTTACATGAAAAATAAACATACAAGTAGATGTACATACAATCATACATTACATTGTACATTTACACAGAAACAGTATATTCTTATCATTTTAGAGCATTTTTACCTTGTTAATGCACCTTAGTGTGCAGTTGTTTTATTTTTTTAATATATAACTTTACCCTTTTCTCATATTAATATTCCTCTACACCTTGTTGCTTGTACTGTATGTTGTTGTATAATCTGTGAACGGACTGCTGTAACCTCACAATTTCCCTTTGGGATTAATAAAGCTCTCTCTCTCTCTCTCTCTTATCCGTCTATAAACAAATCATAAACATTAATGAGACAATGATTGTACTGCCCCCTAGTGCTAAAGAAAGAGTCATAATTTTTTCATAGTCTGTAATTTGTAATGTTTCTTTTGGCACTATAAAATCATAGACTAATTTACTGTTCAAGTGCATCTCAACATCATGTTAAAATGTCTTGTGTATTGGAGAGCCTGCTTCGTGTGAGTGTGTGTACATTTCTAACATTGAATTCTGAGGGCTCCATATGTACGAAGGATGGTTCGATAAAGCTGGAAGCCTCTGCTGCGCTGTTGCCTTCCACAGTCTCTTGCAGTAAGCTCATTTTACTCATCATAGGCACAGCAGTGCTCTCACTCTCGGCTACACATACACACAGCAAGAAAAAAACACCTTTATTATCAGTCCATAACTACACCTGAGTGGCTATGTGGCTGCTATAATGACCTTGTGTGTGTGTTTGTGGGCGTATAGGCCTACACATTACCCTCTCTAGTCTGCTCCCTCGTCTCCTTCGGGTCATTTTCATCTCCAGCTTTGCTGTTTGGCCCCATTTTTCCAGGTAACACATCTCTAGGGAAGAGCTGGATGAGAGAGGAAAGGACATTTAGCCATGGTGAATTGCTTTACCACAGAACTGACAGAGTAATTACCCAGAATCCACCACTTTGGCAGAATAATAATAGCTGTTGAGTCAGATGATGGATTTCTCAGACCAAACATATAGACAGGAATGGCTGTACATCTTGCTCTGTCAGTGTGATATGATGAATACCTCAGGGGTTTGACATTAAATACAGACTTCTACAAAATTTGCATATCTTTCTTAAACGTCATTTTAAGTGATGGCATATACTTACAATATTCATCTGTAATAATAATAATAAATTATAAATTCAGCACGCTTGAGTTCATTATTCAAAAATGCTTAACCTCAGAAGAAAACATATTGCCTTCTGCTGAACTGTAAGTCCAGACGCTGAGCTACTGAGTGTGTTCTTGCATGTAGTAATTACGAAGAACACGAAGAAAAAAAAGAAAGAAAAAAAAAAGAGTGGGAGGCCAGACATGTGGGCAGACACTGATTAAGGCTCGGACTGCATTACAATGACCACCTGTCGCCAACATAACACAACCAATGTACAAAGGTGCTCAAGGGGAAATGTAAATATGTTCTGATGAAATCTCCAGAAATCCCCATAAAGCCTGTGTGTGTGTATGTGTACATACAGTACGTGTTACCTTCTGCAAGTTGTCGCCCATGACAGGTGTGCAGAAATGTGAAAATAGATAATCCACGCCTCCATTTTCCTTCCAGTCCATGAGTTGCCGTGTGGGTGGAGCTATGTCAAGGGGGGCCAGAATTTCAGAGTAGTCAGCTAGTTGGGCTCTGATGGCTTCGTTAGAAAGCTCCTTTAAGTGATCTACTACCAGCTTCCTTTTTCTTCTTCCTTTCTTCTTTTCTGAAGAAGCTGAGAATTGTAGTCAAGATGTTACCAAAACCTTGAGTCTTAAAGAATCAAGGTGTTCTAGCTAGAGACTGAAAAATAACCAGTGTTTCCTCCAGTCCATTTCTAAATCTGAATGCCATGGGTTGGGCCTTGCCACCGCAAAAAAAATGTTTCCTGTTCTTAGCTTTAACGCAATGTCAGTATGCACCCAGCATGCATCAGTACATCCACAAAGATGTGATATAAAAAAATAAAATAAAATTATGGCCTGTTTTGGAGGTACGGCTGTCAGGACTCACAGCACAGGCTAATCAACTTTAGTTTTAATTCATATTATTAATATTATTAGATCTGATGGCTTGGTGCACACAGATGATGCTACTGATCAAGGGAGAAAAACTCAAAGCATCTTGCTTCATAAATGATACTGTATAATACTATTTGTGATATTTGTCATTGAACATCATTGGACCAGAAACATACATGTAACTTCCACTGGTTCAAGAGCAAAGCCTTCCTCTGCATTCTCCAGCAGTGTGGTCTCATTTAGTGTGGGAGTCACTGGTAAGGCCTCTGAAGTAGCTATGGAAGGCTCTGAAGCTGAAGAAACACAAAATTACAATCACACTGCGAGTCAAATTGCATTTGTTTTTTAAACTTGGGCCATTTAACCCATCCATTTGTTATTTGTTGACTTCATATTTTCAGGATTATGAACTGAACTTGGATTAAGAACACTTTGTGATTTGTTTCGCCCATGTCCTGAAGCAGAAATCAGCCTAGGCTGGAGTACAGACCATTAATAATGAAACCATTCTTCATTGGTGTAATACACATAGTTATCACTTAGGGGCGCACAACAACACTGTTTACAGAGACCCACAGACCCAAGAGGTTTTTAAGGTTAATAATAATAATAAACAATCAGACAATTAATAAACAAAAAAAGTAAATGCATTTACATCATAAATCAGGGATCTTGTAGCATGACATGGCAAAATGAAAGAAAAGCAAACCAGAACAAACATACAAAGAAAGCAGTAACTACCTGTAGGATTAATGGCAGTTGGTGGGGGTGTTGCAGGGACCTCAATTGGTGATTCACCAAAGGAATCAGTCAGCAGTGCACTCTCATTAGCATTTGCTATGAAATCTGCACACAAGAAACCTTGTCTTAAGAACTGCCTTACAAGATCAAGAAGTGTATTTGGAGACAGAATTTCACATTTTACTACATTTAATTGTGTCTGTTATTCGTTTAAATAAAGAATTTTAACATATGATAATATATTCAAATAATTCTGTGAGTAAACATGTAGATACACACTAGTACTTGCACATACACTTGCATTAAAGCTACGAATATATGTACATCCATGTAGTTATAGATAGATTAAAGATATATACACTGCTATAAACAATTATGATTTGTGAAATTGTTTACTACCAACAAGATCAAAAGCCAGGCCCTCATCACCAAACCCATCACCATTTGCACAGAGACTTTGGAAGCTTGTATCAAATAGTCCCTGATGGGACTGGGTTTCATCTCCTGTTAAAATAAAAATAATAATAAATAAAAATCAAACCAGGAATTAAACCATGAAACCTCGGTACATACCAATGTCTGCGGTTACTACTGGGATTTTCTATTAGATTGGATTTTGGTTAGACTCTTACCAAAGTCGTCCATTGAGAAAAAGCTATTTCCAAAGTTTTCCTTCATTGTGATTTCCTCTGTGCGGCTCTGGTTGAGTGAAAAGTGATCTGCGACATCGATTGTACTAAAGGTGAAATACAACCACGTTAAAAAAACAATCACTTTATTGTAACAGTGAGCAAAACACTGGATGAAAACTAAAGACAAGAAATATCTAAGCACTGGATGGAAAACACTGTACTTGAGATCAGGCAGCTGTGACTCGAAGTCAGGGAACTCTTCAGGCAGTGTGATGGCTTTAACCATGGCCTCCATTCGTTCTTCAGGCAGATCCAACTGTCCTGTTATGACAAAGCAAACATGTGACAATGATTTAATGGTTGTGGCTCCTGATTCCCAGCATTTTTGTAACAATACAAGAAATAATACTAGGAAATAAACATAACTACACCAAATGTCATGAAATGCCCAATCAACCCTGAAGAATATGAATTAATAAAAATTTAGATATTTCCACACACCATATTTAGTATATTTGACTCTGCTGTGTTTACAGGGATTAAGGTCGCTTCCAAACTAACCTCAGATCATTAGATGCAACTCTGATTCAACCTAATAGCAGGAAGTGATGAATGAAATGAACAAGATGTTATATTATGCACTTTCCAGTCCTCAGCTTTACACATCTCCATTATTTATTCTTCAAGGTTTCTAAAATCTGTATCATGTTAAATTTAATTGGATTATACAGTACTTTCCAATATGATTGATTTCCCACAAATTTCACCCATTTAAACAGTTTACTGGTGAGAAATATTCTAGGAAAAGTAATTTATTCCCACTAACCACATTAACCAGTATCATCAAACGTAATAATTCTTTAACAACCTCTTAACCAACACAAGTCCTATATCCTCCTGACTACCAGGGAAAAAAATATTTTCAAATTACATTTATTTTTCCTTTTTCCAGTTGTTTGAAAGGCAATGAGCATACTGACAAGTTTTTTTTTTTTTTTTAAGTTTTATTTTCACAATATGTTGTGTCCACCACACTGGACAACGGAAGTTAGTATATCCGAAAACGACCCATGAACACAACAAGAAATTACAAAGAAAATATCAAGAATCAGTATGAACTTTGACTGGAACCAACACATCATTGTTAGTGTGGTGTTTGTATTTTGGAACTTTTCAGTGGTGCTTGCGAAGCGAAGCACTACTATTGTTATCTATCAGGCTTATTATTCTTTTTTTTCCTTCTTCCTCCGAATACAAAGGTTTGGCGCTAACTAGTCCCGCACCATTTGTCGTAGACCCATGAGTGAGGTGTCAAAACGTGCGGCTTATTCGGAGAATGGGGTGCTATGACTTTTCTAAGGAGTGGGTACAGATACAAAAAGTGCCCCGCCCCAAAAAGTCCCATAGACTTAACATTGAGACCAACATCAGCTATGACATCATAGATATGACATCATAGCTAGCTATGACATCATAGCTAGCTATGACATCATAGATATGACATCATAGCTATGTCTATGATGCCACAGCAAGCACCACTAACATTTTCTTCAGGAAATGTGCCTCTCTAGTTTATGGGGTATGATATTTCAAGAAGCAATTCCCCTTCTTTGAAACACAGAGAAAGATCTTACACTTAGTGCACATCACGTATGTTTT
>JAQMYL010000039.1:24934817-24945759 GCA_030014365.1 Clarias pachynema
TAAAACCATATTGCTGCTCACAAATGCTCACCTCTGCCCTTAACCTAGCTTCCACTACTCTTTCCCACAGCTTCATTATATGGGGCTCTGCATGATAATTTATATAATGTCTATTAAAATGGATTTATTAAAAAAAAAAAAAAAACTGGCTTCACAATTTTGAGATTAGGACAGAATTTCAGCATCAGATATTCTGCTTAAAGTCTTTGTGAAATTTTAATAAATGAGCAAAAAAAAGTTATATTCAATATATTTTAGAAAAGTATAGTGTTGTATCATTAAATAACACCATATTGATATCATATGGTCATATCACCCAGCCTTACCAGGATGCACAATATAATTTTTTCCTGAAGACCTCCTTGAACAGAAATGCGTTGACGCGTTAACAAAGTGCTAACACTGAGGACTCCTTACATACATTTTAAATCAGTGTCTCCTCCCAGAAACCTCATCATAATAACAAAAATATCACATTTAAATGTTTATTATTAATCACTGATTTTGTGAAGTGTCCACCGAGCCCCTGGCAGTGAGTCCTTACTATAGAAAGTATAACATATTAAAATAAGACATATTAACATAAGATGAAAACTGTTGTTCGAGCTTTTGTTACTGAAAATTAACCAACACTTTCTGTGTTGAATCTGAATCAGAATTGATCATTCAGGAGCGATGTGATAAAATTACGAATAACATGTTTGTAGAGCTCAGGACCAAACCGCCATTCAGCTGAGTGCGATGGAGGACGAGATGGACCAGCGTATTCACACAACTGAGAGAAACACACGCATAGAGGTTAGTACAGCATCACCATCACATCTAAAAATCCAGCCTTTAGTTTATTGCTTAGATTGACGTAATGTGCTCGTGTGCTGCAGACATGAGGACAAGAAGCTCAGTTGATTGTCTGGCCTTAAAAAGCAAGTGATTAGAGAACATTTTAACTTGTCCTCACACCAAACTGATAACTGGGGCTGAAATGATGTCACGTAAATGCTTTTCATTTAATGGTTATCCATGCACAATTTGTATCAACAAAAGATAACAAAAGACATATTAGTATACACTAATCAGTCATAACATTATGAGCACTGACAGGTGAATTGAACAAGACTGATCACCAACAATGCACCAGATGATAGGGTCATGGGCATGGGATCCCTCATAAAAGCCAATGCAGACCAAATCACAGAAAAAAGTTAATACTGGCCATGATAGAAAGGCACAAGAATACCTGGTGCTCCACAGCCCATCATGCACTGGACCCAAACCTGGTCTCTAATTTCCCCAGATCCCAATTTGATCAAGCACTAAGTACAAACAAGTCCGATGCAGGGAAGCCCAACCCCGCAACCCACAGCTTCCAAAGGATCTGCCCCGAACAGCAAGCTCTGCCCTGTGGCCCAAAACCTAGGAGGTTTTAATGTTAATGGTTTTAATGTTATGGCTGATGATTGTGATATCATTGTGAATGTATTATTTACGATAATGACTCTACTCTGATCAGTGTTTTTACTTTCATATAACTTTATAATGTGATACTGTTTGTGTTGTTTCCATGGATCCTTTCTTTGGCATGTTATCTAACAGCTAAATAAGCACAGGTGAATTCCTGCTGCTCTGGTAAGGTAAATATTTCCGTCATGTGAGTCTTCCCGGTGAACTCCAGATCTTTATTTGTCCACACAGTAACACTTTTTTCAGGGCTGAGAAGCCTGGGTGGTGTCGCGTCTGCTTACGTCCTTAACCCTGTTTCTAATCTTTAACTGCTGTTCCTGGTCCATCACATGTTTATTTAATTTATAACTTTCTCATGACTATACAGTACCTGCTTGGTTTCCTAAGGCTTCTCAGGTAGTTTGTATTTTATTGTGTTTTAAAACAAAAGAATGAGTTCTGGCTTACAGCTTTCTTGAGGGAAAAAGTTTCAATATGTGGACTTTTAATCTGCATTAACACTGAGTACAGTACGTCATGGGAAAAAGTTAAAACAAACAGCTGATAACATGATATTTATATCATGAACTGTGTTCCATCAGTGTGAGTAGTTTTTTCTGTTCTCAGAATTACTAGATAAGTTTATGGAAATGTATGAAAATACGTCCCTCATATTAAGGTTTTTTTTGTTTTTTTTTTTGTTCATGTCCTTCACACAAAGTTCATGGGAACACATCAGATCAAACATTTGCACCAAATAAACTCCACTGTATTACAGCTACACAATCCGGCCCAATAATTTTTTGGTTTTTGTGAAAACTATGAAAACGTAGTGACAAATGGTGAGTTGAGAAGGTGCAGTCTCATAGGCTCTCTGTTCTGTTTCCTTCAGGAGTCTAAGAAGGCAGCGGCGGCACTGAGTATTATGAAAGAGCAATATGAAGCACAGCTGAGTGAGTTACGGCAGAAGGTCCTCACTCTACAGATGGTAAGAACTTTTTTCATAAGCATCAATCAGTTCATACTCCAGAACTCAATTCTGAATGGTCAAATGGTATTTATAAATGTTGAGTCATTAAAGGAGTTCCTGGGAGGCCAGTGTTTCAGACTCAGGTCCATTCATGGTTTCACTGTACTGAGAAAAGTTTGTGAAGCACTTGTGAAACGCTGGAATAAGTACATTAGTGTAGCAGGGGATTATATAATAGAGAAATAAAGGTAGTTTTTACTCTCATAACTGTGTTCTGTTATTCTGCACAATCAAAAGTCCCGGTTTGCCTTTGATTATTGTCCTACAACAACACACCTTTGGAAGTTTCTTTCCTGCTCTTAAAGTTAACCAATATTTAAATATAGCACTTTATTTACATACTGCTTAGTATGCAAGTCTTCTAAAAACACTGCCTAAAAAAAGTTGCATTTGGATTTAAATAAACAAATATTTAATGTCAGTAATTGGATAATTACTGTTTCAATTGCGGGCTTCAATTTGTTTTAAGCCTAACTGATGCAATGAGTAACTTCTTATTTCTTCAACAACCATCTCGGTAGACATATCTCATGTATGTGGAAAAGATTTTACTGTGATTAAGGAGTGTTAAATTATTGGGCTGTATCAAGCAAATAAAACAACTAAAAAGATTGATTAAATTACAGGAGTTGGGTTTAAAAACTGTCCATTACATCATTAAAACCTGCAAGGATAGTGATGTAATCCAGTATTCAGACAATTTCTGTAATCCGTGAGCCAGACAGCAGTGATTCCGTTAGTGTGTTTGTGTGTGTGTGAATTTGAAAGTCATCCTACAAGCCCCGCCCTCGTCCCTGATACCCCGCCTCCCCTCTGTTATTCCTGCTGTTAGTAGTTAACAGATTATGGGCCAAACTTCGCTGAGTGATGATGGTAGAATAATTATAAAGGTCTTGACTAAAACAACATGCATGAGGAATCACAAAGGAGTTTTCATTCTGCAATGAAAAAGTACTCGAACTAGTTACTTTTATCAAAAGGTAATGCTGTAATGTAACTGATTACTTTTTAACGACAGTAGTTTTGTAATGTAATTAGTTACTTTGAAAAGTAACGTCCCCCAACACTGGAGGCCATAAGAAAACCACTTATTAGTGAAGCTAATCATAAAAAAAGGCTTCCGTTTGCTAAATCATAAATACAAGTCTTTGAAGCATTGGAAAAAGGTCATGTGGTCTGGTGAGTCCAGATTGAGCGTATCCCACAGTGATGGTGCATCAGGGTTAGAAGGGATGTGCATAAAGTGATGCACCCATCATGCATAGTGACCACTGTACAAGCCTCTGGAGGCAGTGTTATGATCTGGGGTTGCTTCAGTTGGTCAGGTCTAGACTCATCAATAAAATTAAGGTCAGCTGACGACCTGAATGTACTGAATGACCAGGTGATCACATTTATACCAGGATTCAAATTGTGAAAAGTGGTTCAGGGAGCATTTGTCCAAATAATGACATGGCAATCATACAACGTAATAAAATCTAAAAACCAGGCCAACAAACTATTATAATGTGCAAATTTATGGTTTGTCAGGTGGTATATTTCAAAATATTTTACAATGTAAAATATTTAGCTATCACTTTTGTTAATAAAACCATACTAACAGCTTGCTAATGGCATTCTGTGTTTCTGTCATAAACAAACAGCTAGCTAAAGTTTGATCTCTTTTCACAGTTTGAAGATCAAAACAAGAACACCGGCCTCAAAGAGGAAAACGTTGCACTGAAGCGAAAGAATAGTGAGCTGACCCTGGTATGACAATTATTTCATTTGCTTGGAAAACAGTTCACTGAAACACTCAGCCTGTGTGTGTGTGTGTGTGTGTCTTTTATTGTGGACATGAGATTCCCCTTGCACGACATAGCTGTATTTACTGAAGGAGGTGCAGACATTGTGCACAGTTGAATCAATGTATAAAGAATGCACATAAATTTACACCTTGCCTACAGTAGGTGATTCCACTGAAGTCTGTACGAGTATTTGGGACCCTGTTCGTTTTCCTCTACTCCGTTTCCCATCCTATAATTTGCATAGTTTCTAGGGCTGAGTGTAAACTTGATACCAGCCATGAGGTCTTTCCTTTGTGTTACGGCTCATTCAGTTTCCCAGCTGCAGAGACGTAGGATTTCCAGATCTCACCATGTCTTAATCCACCTTTCTTACAGAGTGTCCTTAGCTGCTCTGATTAGGAACTGATTAGAAACTGAATACATTTGGATCTTGCAGTGATGGCAAATACATATTTAATGTCATTGCATTTTGATTTCTGTGTTTGATTAGAGAGAAAAAAAAGGGACATCTTCACTTCATATCACCCTGTTTTTGAATATTTTCCTATAAAAGTAGTTTATTCCTTACTCATGCTGTTTATTGTACTGGAAAGACGGAACCTGCAATACATTGGTTCAGATTTTTATTTTTTTTCTGTCATAGCAATACCAGAAGCTGAAGCAGGAGCTGCTGGAGTCACACACAAATATAGCCCTTCTGCAGAGTGAGCTGGACAGCCTTAAAAGTGATCTCACCGACCAGAGCATCAATTTCGAGCAGTAAGAGCTCATTTTGAAATATCTATTAAATTCCTATCTTAGTCTTGATTATTAGTCATTGTTATCTGTACTGTGTGTAAAATCATGCAGATGCAGGTCATCAATAAATGCGCTGCTGCCACATGACACAAAGTCATACATGAATTCTAACAGGGGTTAGATGAGAGCGTAAGGGTGGTGTTGTGTTAGTTCTAGATCTTAGGTAAACTCTCAGGGATGGGCGATTGAGTGAGTCACGCACATACACACACGCATATGCACGTAAAAGACAGTGATCCTTTCGCGCACTATCAGCGTCTGGCCCTCCCACTGCTGTTTGCTATTCTAGCATCATAGGAACAGGATATCCTGGAGTGACGCCACACACTTAAGGAATTCAGTGACCTTGTTGCTCAGCAACTAAGTCGAAGATCTGTTTGAATTCCCGCTTGAAAGGGTCTGTTCACTGTTTGTGTGTGTTACTATTTAAGGGATATTGTAGCGTTCTTACTACATCTAGGATGTTTACTCAAAATCTGATCATAATGGTAATTGATGGGCATGGTTTTGTACTTTATAAATGTTTTAGAATATGCAACTTTAGACTTACTGGTCAATTTATTAGGTACATGCATTCAACCGCTAGTTAATGAAATATCTAATCAGCCAATCACATTACAGCAACTCAAAGCATTGATGTTGGTTGTTGGGGTATCTCTAAGAGATCGTTCCAGTACCATGTTGAATCTATGCCACGAAGAAATAAGACATTTCTGATGGCAAAAGTGGGTTTAACACCCAGTACTAGCAAGGTGTATGTTATGAAGTGGACTGTGAGTGTATATTCAGCAACCTGGGAAAACCCGTCGGACGAATTTTGGTAAACAGTCAGAGGTGAAAATTTTGGTATCAGACCACATGTTTTTTTCTCACTGGATGATACCATACTTTGAGATCTCAGCTTTAAGCAACTTCAAGTAGAGTATTTTTCACCAAACATATGCAACATGGAAATGTTTTTATTTTATTTTATTTTATGTTTTATTCCTGTCCGTGCTATCATCCAGCAAAAATCAAATTGTTAACAAATATGCCAGTAAAAATAACCAGTCTGCCAGATGATGTCATCAACTCATACATCTTCTTATACTTTAAATGGTTTGATCAATGTTTCCTCACAATTTGATCCTGTTGATGGAGAGTTGCATGATATAGGAAAATGGATTTAAGCCTAATTAATTTCAGTTTGTAATTGGATTATAGTTTCTACATTTAGAAGTTTGAAGATGTAATTTTTCTCCTTTTTTAGTAATTAGCTGTAAAAAATTTTTTTATTTCAGTTCAGAAACATCTACGGTATAGTTTAGATAGATAGATAGATAGATAGATAGATAGATAGATAGATATTACAAAATGCTAAAATTCAATTTACAGTCTAAATACGAAATTACTAGTATGTCAAGAACAAGCCTTCATATGTAGTTTAATCCAACGTTTAAACACTGGCACAGCACAGACTAAAAGGTCATTCTGGTTACTTCCACTTTCCTGAATGATTTGCTTTATTTGTGTGCAGTCAGGTAGAAACGTCTCTGTTGACCAGATTCTTTCTTCTGAAAAAGACGTTTTATCTCTAAAACGGCAAATTATAGACATTTTGAGCTTACTTTACAAATACCTTTTCACCCTAAACATTTATTAAATTGCCCAGCAGACTTTTGAGGAAGTTGTTTTCTGTCCTTTTTTCAGCATAAGGAAACACGACAAAATTCTTGTCCATGGTTAATGAAGGTAGATTATTAATATAGTGAATAGAGGTTAGATATTAAAGATTAAAAACACAAGCATATTTATTCAGTGGAGATTCCTGATTCCAGTTGTATTTTAATTATCCAAACGTGAGTTGCAGTTATAGCTGAATATTAATGTTGGTTAACAGTTATACCAATGAAAGTGATCTTAATGTTACTAAATTATTCGTAATCTGATAAAGACGTTCATTTTAAAATTTGCTTGTACAGCGATGAAGCCATAATGAGGTCTTTTTCTGAGGAGAGGGACAACCTGGAGAGGCAGGTTGAGATTCTTCAGTAAGTATGAGACGTATATGATTCATAAGAGAATGAGTAGTTTGTTCTAGCATAGAATATAAGGCAGACTTTGTTTTTATTTATGTCTGTGTTCTGACATAAATTTTAGGCTAGCAAACAGGAAGCTTCATGACACCAATGATGGACTACGAATGACTCTGGAGAACAGCCAGAGCAAAAACAAGCCCCAGGTGAATGCTTAAATATCATAATTTGATCTCTGTACACAAAGTCATGCATAAGCAGAAACTAAAGTCAGTTTGTATAGGGATTAAGATGACACTCAAACAATGAGCTGTCCTGATCTCAATAAGGAGGTGCGGATTAGTGTGACAGCAAGGAATTGGAATTGGAGGTTGTGTGTGTGTTAGTGTAGTGTAACCATGCAGTGTTCTGAAAGAAAAAAAATATATATATAGTATATTTATTTATGTTTGCAGAGAGGAAATGGACTGTCTCCTGCAAGTACCCTAGATAGGACAAAGAGCATGGTCACCCCATATTTTGAAAGGTATGTCTGGAGCATGAGTTTGTACCTGTCGTATGGTATAAAATGTTCTATGTAAATATATAACATCATTTATAAAGTACAAAACATGTCATACATCACTAACACTACACTGAAAGAATTCCTTTGTGATAATCGGTCACATTTGTAAAATAAGAACGTTTATTTTTACTTTTACCCTTGTAAAATTTATTTTTTCTTATAAAAGCATGACCCAAAGTGTTTAGGAACAGCACATCATACGTTTATTTATACAGTTATAGTTACAGAACATCTACAAGACAGAAAACGCCACATGCCTTACTCCTTATTGAAAAATCATCAAATTGTGACTACTCTAGTGTGTCAGAAAACCTCAGCAACACTTTAGACTTCTTCCAAAAATGTTAAATAACCGGCTTCTTACAAAAAAAACATATTTTTTGGAGACTTTTAGAATATGGAAATGTTTGGTGTTAATGCTATACAGTATCAGTTTCTCACAATGCATATTAACATACTACTATCTGCTTGTGCTCTGTTCTAGCTATTCATATTTCTTTACACCAAACACCTAGTCGAGAACTGTTATAACATACTCTTTAACATAACGTACATTGCACTGCTTGTAGATATCATGTTAATGGGCTGCTGTTATGCCCCCAATATGTACCACTTCACATAGTTGACGCTAATGCCAGAGAGCTTTATATTGAATATTCAGCCCCTCCTGATCTCTCACAATATCTTATGGAATAAAACTCCCTGATGCAGAACACACATAATGCAGTTTGTAGGGAACAGCAAGTAACCACCTTGACACGTGAAACACGTAAAATGGGTGCTTTTTTGTCTGTATCACCGGCTCTGCAGGTGCTGTAAGGCCTACACGGATGACGATCACGATCAGCTGGCGCTGTGCGACCCCATGCGCAGACGCAGCAGCTTTGAGGTAGACAGCCTGTACGAGAGCTGCGTGGACAGCGGCATGTCCACTCTGCGCTCCAACAACGGCTATGACTCGGAGCAGGAGAGTATGGGTCGAAGCGCCATTCACATGGCTCCCTTTAGCTGCTCAGGAGACACCTCAGACACGGAGGTGAGAGAACACACACACACACACACACACACACACACACACACATGGAAACCTGTTTACATTAATGAAGATTATAAACTCTCAAACAGATTTGCTTATGGGATACAAAATGAGTCTCAAACCTTAAACAGTAGCAGAAAACCTTAAGACCAGAATCACAAAATTATGCAATTTCAATCCAGAGTTGCATTAATTTCTCATTAAGATCTTGTATTGATGATCAAAATGATGCTCACTGAACCACTCTTTCACAATTTGAGCCCAATGAATCCTGACATTGTCATCTTGGAATATGCCTGTGCCATCAGGGATGGAAAAAAAATCCATTGATGGAAAAATCTGGTCATTCAGTATATTTAGGTCATCAGCTGACCTCATTTTTTTTGGGGTACATAACATTGCTGAACCTAGACCTGATCAACAGTCGCAACCCCAGATCATAACAGGCTTGTACGATAGGCACTAGGCATGATGGTGCATCACTTCATCTTCACCTTTATACCCTGATGCAACCATCACTCTGGAACAGAGTAAACCTGCACTCATCAAACTACATGACCTTTTTCCAATGCTGCACAGTACTTTCTTTATGCTCCCTAGCAAATTGAAGCCTTTCTTCCAAGTAGCCTCACTGATAAGTGGTAACACAATATGCATGTGGAAATGCTTTTACTTTCACTATTAAACATAGTCGTTAGTACTACTGTACCTTTTTTTTTTTTTTTTTACAATTTGATTTTAACAAAGGTTTAAATGATCTCTGATCACGATCATTACAGGAATTCATTACAGGAATTCAAAAAATTCAGACCACATTTTTAAAGATGATGGTTCACATTATCATTTTGGGTTTTAATAAAAGCATCAGTAAGGGTTAAATATCTTGTTGCCAGTTGAACCATATTAACCAGCGCAGTAATTATCCATTGGACTTGACTATTTGCTTAGTTAAATGCAGGTGTTTTTTGTCCAGGGAGTGTAGATGCTCGAAGCTTCCCTTGTTTGTTAGAAACTTTTGCACCATCGGTTTAAGTACAAATTGAACAAGCAATAGAGGATGTAGTAAAACATTATAGTACTGTTGCTTCTGTGTTCACTAATGTGTGTGTATGCATGTGTGTTTCCAGGTTCCACAAGTACAAGACGAGACAGCATGGGAATCAGACAGCGAGTCTGTCCTAAACATGACTTCAAATTCAGCTGACGAAAAAGACGTCGCTTCTTCAGGGAAGAAATGCCTTTCAGCTATTTTCAGTGAGGTACTTGTGAGCTAAAACCAACAATGTGAACCTTAGCCACTAAATAATGACAACATTTTACACATTCCACTTTATCCAGCTATTAAGTTTGAGTGAAATCATACAAAGCGAGGAACCTTAGGAATGAAATTGGAATCAATAGGAATGAAATTCTAAGACTAATAAATATAGGATAATATTGTTCAGTGAGTGAAAAAAAATTTAGTAAATGAATTACTGTTTAGATCTGTCATAATGTGAATGTAACTTGTTTCAACATATCCTTCCAGAGATGAATCCCTCTTATCCTCCTCCGCCTCATGCCAGCATATCACTGATTATTTCTCTATAATGCCATGCCCACAAATACCACCTCAGTGAAACTTTTTTCATTTCACATTTTCTCTGTTGTCCAGCGTGCACAAGTTGTCAGATAAGATATTACAAATAAAACATTTTGTCAGTAAGATTCTTTTCAAGCTTAGTTTTTTTTTTTTTACAGATACTGAAGGACGAGGCCTTGCTGAAGGGCCATGGATCTGAAAAAACATACAAGATTGTGTTAGCGGGTGATGCCGCAGTGGGCAAGTCCAGCTTCCTGTTACGACTCTGTAAAAATGAGTTTAAAGGCATCACCAGCACCACTCTAGGTAAGACTACGAAATGAACATGGCATTGTGAGCAACTCGTTTACATTTCATGTCCTTTTTACGATTCAGCAGTAGAAGTCCTATTGAATCAGGCCTTTGTTTTTAAGGCATTTTTTAAAATCATATTTATATAGTATGTTGTATATTCTAAGCTTATTATCACGCTATAAGAGAAAAAGCATATTGAAATTTTATTCAGAACATAAACACACTGATCAGCCATAGCATTATGATTTTGCTACCAAAAAAAATCAGCATTAACCTTTTCCTCTATTTCATCTACACTGGTGCTTCTATTGGATCAGACTACACGGGCCAGCCTTCGCTCCCCATGTGCAGCATTAAATCTTGGCTTCCCATCACCCTGTTGCCAGATCACTTAC
>JAQMYL010000039.1:24955456-24971358 GCA_030014365.1 Clarias pachynema
CAGTCTCATTATTATGCATAATGTATAGTGATCCATCTTTGAACATCCTACAGTACATACACCTTAAAGGTATATAGACTTACTTTGACCTCTTGTAACCTGATACATATTCTATCCTTTACAAACATCCTTTCATTCCTCACCATGCAATATCTGCTCATGACATCACGTTATCTAAAAACAAAAAAAAAAGTTTTCTTTTTTTTTTTCTTTTTTAAATATTGTGCTATTCCGTATAAGAAAAACCCACAGCGATATCATGTAATTGTCAATAAAAATATTTTTTTTCTTTTCTTCCACTGCTCGGCCTGATTAAATCTGTTAAAATAAGAACTTTTTTTTTTTCTTCTGAAAAATAGCAGTAAAAGTAAGCTTTACGTAAAAATGTATAAAATGTTTAAAAACAGATTCGAAATTTCCGTACATCTTTTTTTTCCTTACTTTTTATTTTTAAACATACAGAAGAGTCGAAATGCTGTGGCTTTAAAGGAAGGAGGAAGGGAAGGTTTGTCTCAGGCTTGTCTCGAGAGCTGAAATCTCTGCTTTGAACAAAACTGCTGATTATTACAGCAGACTTCAAAGTGAATCAAACGATCTGACATGAGGGTTAGGTGTATATGTGTGTTTGCTACAACGGAGTACTTGGATGCATATGAAATGTGCTAACTCATCCTAATATGGATTTCTAGACTGGTAACTATTGGCTGAAATTACAATACAGATGTTTAATTAGCAGCATACTGCCAGGTCAGAATGATGTTAATGCATCAGACAATGCTTTGCTTCAACAACATTAAATAAGAGATGCACCGATCCAAAAACAGTGGAGTATCAGTATCAGAGTGAGAAGCTTGCACAGAACCAGATGAGTTGGTATGACGATGTTTCATTGCTTTCAATTTGAAATAAATGACCCAATAACATTGTGTCCAAGCTGTCAGCTGAGCCAAACGGATGCCAAATAAAACCCTACGATGCATTCTGAGACTCGTCCACTTGAAAATCTTCCATCATCAAGTTTAAATTCTAAAGAGAATTTTAAATTCAAATTACATTACCTACCTATGTCCTCAGTGCTGGCATATAGATTTGGCACAGACTATTATCCTTATTATTCCTTCAGGTAACAGTAATTTGCCAATACAGTGGTACCTCGGCATATGAATGCCCTGCCTTAAGAATTTTCTACCTTAATTTTTTACCTTAAAAACGTAAATTTTGCATGGAATTTGCCTCGGCAAAGGAAAGTCAAGCCGTGTTTACCTATTTTTTTGTGTTTTTTTCATTTTCTGCAAGATTTAGCGAAGACATACTGTAGAACCATGGGTCCCAAGTAGGTTAGCAAGAAGAAAAGGGAGCCACTTCCAGTTTGGATTTTAAGAGATGCACTGTGCCAAGAGGAATCATAAATTAAAGTTAAATGAGGATTAATGTCTATTTATTTCACAAATTACCTCATTTAAATGTCTTTTCTAAATTTTTCTGATTGTTTTTATATACAAAGATATGATTACAGTGCTGGAAATTGGTAATATTGGTAATATTTTTGGTGGCTGGAACTGATTATCTGCATTCGCATTGTTTCCTATGGGAAAAAGCGTTTCGCAATACGAAATTTCGCCTCACCTATGGGAGGGATTCAATTCGTATGCCGAGGTACCACTGTATATACAATTTTCAATAAATTCCATTTATAGTTATGTATGATTCTGTGGAACTGTGAAAGAAGTGTTATAACTTACATTATAGCAGCTATAAACGTCTAAAAAAAAAAAAAAAGACGATAAAAGTAAAAAAAAAAAAAAAAACTTCAAGGGAGCAAAAAATTTTGATTTTTTTTTGGTTTTTGCGTACTGTAGCTTATCATGCAAACTACCGCATAGCTGTTCATCCTAGAGACACTTGAGCTTAGCAACAAAGACCCGACACTGGAAACACCTTCCAAAAATGTTCTGTTACAGAAAACGTACTTTGACACACTTTTTTTTTTTTAATCATTATTCATGAGAAACAGATGCCATGAATATCCTTAAATGAAGTGATTAGGTATTAGACCCTATGATTTGTCTTTCAGGTGAACTACTGCTGCAGTAGGACGTGAGAATTTAAGTATAGTAGAGAGGAAAAAAATAGTTATTATAATCTATAATCCCTGACGTTGAGAAATTAGATGAACAGTAAATCTACAGTATGATGGGCTCAGACAGGAAGATGCAGCCCTGACATCAAATGAGATTGAATATGAACAAATGAGATCGGTGCATCCCGTTGTAAAGCCTTATACAGACTGGTTAGCTGTTTTTAGCTTTTTGTTTCTGCTACAGATCTATTCTACTCATTCACTGCTACCACGAAAACTCTGCAACCTGCCTGGAACGTTTAAGTTGCAGATCAGCGTTTGCGCGTCCTCTACTATTCATGGCTTTGCGTACAGTTTACAGTTGAAGGTGACTCCAGCCTGAGGGTGTGAGTAAAAAAAAAAAGAAAAGAATAATAATAACAGCATGTTGTATGAGAGCAAACCTTCCTTCCTGATCGGTGCTATCCCACTCCCCGTACCCCAGTAGTTCATCCCTGCTGATGGAGGGCCTTGCAGCCATATACTGTTAGACGTTAGCTTCAGTCTCCCCACAGACGCTCTGTCAGGAGCTCGAGTTTGTAACAGATCCAGCGGCGCAGTGGGCAGTAGTACTCGTAGTGGAACTGCTCAAACTCTGGCGTCTCTCTGATGTCCTGTAGGAAGGAAACGTCCAGGTCAGACTCCAGCAGAACCAACAAGAGGACCAATAGGAAAAGGAGCAGGATTGAAGCTACGGCTATGAGCCGAGCAGCGCTGTGGAGGAATGCCCGGATCTGCAGCGTGCCGTGTGATGGGCTACACAGTGACTGATAGGCGGTCTCTCGGGACAATTCTTGCTGCCGCTCAGCCCAAAGCTCCGCTTGCATTTCCGGATCGTTGTGGAGTTCCTTCAGCAAGCGGCCAGGGTTTTGGAACAGGAAGTCCACACCGCCCTGCGTTTCCTGCACCGGCGTGGGCATCACACTTGAACATGGGCTGTATGCTGTATCTGAAATGGCATGGGACCCATCTTCATCATCCTCGTCGAACTCCTGCTTGCTATATTCTTCTTCCAGTCCATTGCCAGGAATAGACGATTCTTCCTGTCCTGTCTCTTGGACATGGCACTCCATCTCCTCCAGTTCTGGGTCTTCTGGCATCATGGATGGCTTCAGTGGCGACAAGTGAACTGAATCCTTCAAAGCCAGAAGTCCTACAAAAGGAAAAAAAAAGATGATGTAACTTTTTTTTGGATGAGCTCTTTCATCTTTTGCCTTCTCATACAGTAGGTCAGTGTTAATATGCCCATAATATCTAATATCCAGTTTAAATACCCAGTGTCATCATAGTTAATATGATGACAGAACTATGAGTTTTTGAGCTTGTTGTACTCATTCATATTAATCATTCTTTACTTGCATTATTGAGTAGCCTAAAACTCATACTATTTAATAGCAATTATCTTTTTTTTTTTTTTGCAAATCAAAATCAAAGTTGCTGTTGGTCTTTCGGCTGCTCCCGGCAATGGGTCCCAGCACACAAGCTTGGCACAGGTTTTACTCCAGATGCCCTTCCTGACACAACCTTCCCATTTTATCTGGGCTTGGCACTGGCACTTCATCCAGTTGTTGGGAATCGAACCCGAGCCTTTCGCATGGCAGTCGAAACACCTACCACTGAGCCACCAGTGCCCTATTGCCCTGATGACGTCAGACACAAAATCACCAGTCTGAAAGATTTTAAGTTGGTGGAACTTTAAGGTGACAGTTACTGTTACTTAAGTACTTACAGATACTTAAAATATCAAATTTGTTCAGCTAACTTGAAAAGTGTCATTTCTACAAACTCATAAATGCCAAAAAGTTCTAAATACTCATCAAGGTCTATTAATTTGAACTAATTGTAATTATTTAAGTTAACAGTACTCAATAGGTTTAATTACTTTGAGCACAGTGCAGTGTACATAAAGATATTACCCTGAGTACCCTGTCACAGTTTTGAGATCTACAATAAAAACTGTTTAGTCTGAGCAATGTAGTAACCAAAACATAGTTAAGCACCTGATCAAAGAAAAAAAAAGACGTATGAATATGAATGTCAACAACATATCAAAGACAAGTTTTCAGGGGGTACGAAAACTTGGTACTGTATACTGCAAATTAAACACTGTGAAGCAATGATATTATAATCAACTTATAATTTATTTTAATACATAATACTAGTGTGATATAGTGAAATTAGATAGGAAAAGTATGTATTTAGGCTGGTGATAAATGTAAGCATAAATGCTCTCAGTAAAAGATTGCCGTACTTTATTGTCCACTGATTAAGGTGATACTAAGCAGCTCTTTTATATCTCATAGGAAAAGCTGTTCTCAAAGGAAGCATGTTTTCGCCTTCATCCTCTCTGGTTGACGGCTGTCATGTGACCAGGAAACCTGCCTATTGGGTGGCAGTGACAAATTTGGGAGAAAATGGGGACAAAAAATTGATCATGGATTCATTAAGGAATAAGACATCAGTAATAAATTTGAAAATTAAAAGATCTTAGAGTGTGTATGTGTGTAAAAGAAGCAGCGCTTTAGCTTGCACTCTTTGGGTAACTCGGGGTAAAAATAGACCCAGCTGTCTAGCCAGCGCGGATTAAGACAGGTCTCCAGGCGAAATCATCAGTGACGTCATCACCATTTCTCTCTTGTATACAATGTTATATTTCTGAGAATCATATGCATAAATTTTCCCTTATATAATAAAATATGTCTATGTACCTTAGTGTAGAAAATGTAGATATAGTATAATAAAATAACAGCCACTAAAAGTATTGCTGTTTATCATACTTACTGTAAGATGTCAAATAATCTGTCTTTCTGTATAAATGAAAGGAATATCACTTTGAGGCTCAAGGGAATATAATAATAGTAAATAGTAAGTAATAATAAAAAAACTCATACTAAATTCCAGTGTATTATCTGCATTCCACAGTTAAAAGAGCAAATGGAACATTAATCCCACTAAAATGGGGTCATCATCATTGTAATGTTGCACTACGCAGCAGTCAAGATTGAAGCACAAGCAAGAACCTGTCACCATAGCGACACAAACCACGAGAGACATACATATATTTGAACCCTGCAGGAGGAGGAGAGTCAGCAGTCCATCGATGATTGGTGTCATGGCAACAGTAAGCGTCAACAAAGACCAAGTATGTATGGGCGACTTTCTGCAAAGATGTGAATAGGCCAGTAAAGAAAAGGAACAGATGTCGCCAAGTCGGCTTTTCAGCAGAAGAAATTCAAAGGTCGACATTGGCGTCATTCCTTAGCCCAGTTGTTCGAAAACATTTAGGAAGTCTAAAGACAAAACCTACGCTTAGCACAAGGGAAACCACCTAAGCTTCTCAAACTCATCAGTCCAAATCATGAAACCTGTTCTAACCGTTCATGAATGTGCATTTGCTAGGAACTCTGTTGTCGGTAAGACTTAGTACTTACTCTTTGGTGATCTACAATAACATGAAAAATTTGCTTTTTTCATTTTTTAGCAAGCAGGTTTGGACAGCTTTTTACCCTTAATAAATGAAATCATAATTTAAAAATTCAATTCAATTCAATTCAATTTTATTTATATAGCGCTTTTAACAATGGTCATTGTCTCAAAGCAGCTTCACAAAAACAGAATAAATTTTTTTCAAAAAAGAAAATTTTTGGGAGTGTGTACTGTATGTGTGAGAAAAATGTGTCTAGATAATAATGAGATGAATGAATGAATGAAAGATGAATGAAATGTCTGATGAGCAAGCCAAGGGTGACGGCGACAGTAGCAAGGAAAAACTCCCTGAGATGGCAATAGGAAGAAACCTTGAGAGGAACCAGACTCAATCAGGGAACCCACCCATCCAAAAACTGCTTTTTAGATTCATCTTTGTGTCATATTTAAATTATTTGATGGTCTGAATCGTTTAAGTGTGACAAATGTTCAAACAAAAACAAAAAAACAGAAAGGGGGCAAATACTTATTCACAGCACTGTAACTCTACAACGATTCATGTCATAGGCATTTCATCCCATTAAGTTCATGCTGATAAAGGGAACGATAAATTTCGAAAAAAGGAGTCTAAGCCAAGAGACATCGACAAGTAAGATATTCATAGGATTATCGTCAACATGATTATTTTTGTCATTATCAGGGCATTATGCTTCCTTACCATGTCCTGTGATTCTTTCCCCATGCCTGAGCAGCCTCACATACACATCCCGAGTTGTGTGATTGGCCATGCGTAGGTGCAGGTTGTGCCGTGTGGTTATCTTCACCTGGCATCGCATGGTGTCCATCCGCTCCTCAGTATTTAAAACCTCCTCCACATCCACACTGTCCTCAAGGATCGTGTCATGAACCTTCTTCGACTCCATACTGTTCTCATTTACGTTGAAATTGCCTTTTAGAACCTCACCTAGAGTCTTATTCACATCGATACTGTCCTTCATCTTGTTTCGTACCTCATCCATATCTATATCGTCCTCCAGAACGTCATCTAGAACCTCTTCCACATACACAATTCCCTCAAGAACCTTGCCATGAATCTCATCCATATCAACATTCCCCTTTAGAAACTTGCCTTCAGCTGTGTTCAGACCAATACTACATTTTAGAAGTTTGTCTTGAACCCTCTCCACATTCATTCCACAATCCAGAACTTTGAGTTGAACTTTGTCCATGTCCAAACCTCCATCCGAAACCTTGTCCACTTCAGCACCAAACTCAAGAACCATGTCTTGAAACTTGTTCACCTCCATGCCACAGTTCAGGACACCGTCTAGAACTTTGTCCATTTCCATGCCAACCTCTGTAACACTGCCTTGAATTGCATCCATGTCCAAACTAGAATGTAAACCCTTTGCCACTTCTAAGGCATCCTGAAGAAGCTTCTCTTGGAATTTACCCATTTCCACACCTTCATGAACTTGATATTTGCCCGTGTCCTTCATTGCCTTGGTCTGATCTTCGCCAGGATCCACACCTCCCTCCAGAACCTTGTCTGGAACGTCTATGCAATCCAGTCCCTTTTTATTCCCCACTCCCTGCTCCTCCATTACCACTCTATAGTTGATCCCTCTCAACCCTGATCTTCTGTTGTACTCTGGTCTAGAGTAATACTGGCTTCGTTATACTCCAACAGGACTTAGCGTAGTCATACACATTCACCATACACCCACACCTCCCTATACTGGGGTCCAACTGACCCCTGCTTCCCATTGAAGGGCTGAGATGTCAAGCAGTGTTAATAAAGATGGAGCATTAAAGAAAAGATCATCCCAAATGCAGGATGGGCTATTTTTACAATGCTATGCATGGCACATGGCAGTGCAAATCTCAGAGGCTGATTACAGAGATGAGAAAAGCTCAGAAGGATTGCTGTTATACCCCGCATGCCTACAGACACAGAAAAGGCCATAGGAAAAGATAAAGCAATTTGGGCATGGGGTGAGGTCGGATCGGGTCAAACCTATAAATAATAAAGCCATCAAAAGAAATGTCTCCTGAAAATACCATTTTAGATTATTAAATTATTGGATGTGGAAGATTAATAAAAGAGACACATAAAAAATAAGCCAATGTGAGACATTGCTCTGCAGGACAGATAAAGAATATGGATTTGGATGTGCAATATTTTGTGCATGTTTTCTTTAAGTCACATGGGTGATTAAATGCACAAAAGCCAAAATATTGTAAAAATCGTTATTGCTAAATCAGTGTGAAACTTGTGTTTGGTTTTGCACGCTGCTATATCTCCACCTCCCACAGTTTTGTCACAATGGATAAATCAGCCCGCAGTTGTGGTAGTTTAATTAGGCAATTAAGTATAATAAAATGTTGGTTGAGTTTTATCTCATAACCCTAGATTATGTTTTTGTAGTGAGTCAAGGGCAAAAAATTGAAGCAAATTGCAGCGAGAAGCATGAAAAATAATACCAGTTCAGTTTTTAGCATCATCAGCCTTGTCCTCTTCCAGTTTCAGTTTCACTTTGGTTGTTGCCGACACGCCTTATCATAGTACAGATATGAGGAAAGGAGAAAAGAATAAAATATCTAGACACTTTGAAACCTGTTACAGTAGAACATTTGTTCCCATTTCTTTAATTTGATATTAAGAAATGATGATGTGGCTAAAGACTTTTGCACAGTACTGTAGTCCAGAAATCCTAAATGGAGAACCTGCCATAGCACATAGTACCAGATGTAGGAAATGCAACAGCTTTACGGACACAGCATGTATCTTTTAAGTCTCTTGCACATAAAGCACTTGCACATCTCTTACGGACCTCATGGCTCCCAAATGCAGCAAAATGCACCAATGCTCATCAAAACGTTCCATTTCACAGAACGTATCATGGACGTTAAGTGATGCATACCTCTAGTTCATGACTGACGTGGTAATTGCAATGTCAGTAATAGAGAGTAAATAGCCTGTTTTCTGGCAACATTCTCCAAAGATCCGTTAAACACATTTAGATCACTCATGGCAGCCACTATTTTGCCTAGGCAGTAGTTTGGCTTGACTGATCATGTGACAGAAAGATGCAATGCAACTTAAATTTTGCTATAAAACATGGCCACCCAGAATCATGGTTTGGGAATGGATTGCCTCTAAAAGGAGGATTTGTAGGGGTTTTCAAAAGAAAAGTTCTGTTATAGACAGAGGAAAATAGGTTGCCACAATAAGTAAAAGTCAGAAACTTAAATAGAAGGCTGTGATTGTTGCTCTATGATGTCTGACAACCTTGCAATTGTTTATGACGCAATTTGAACAAGTGTCATGCTTGCTTTTTAATTCCGAGTTGCGGGTAATATGGAAACATACCAAAAATGAAAAGCTTGGGATGATGATCAGGCCATCGGGCCTCATGAATACTTCAACCATAATTTAGTAGAGGATAATGATTAGCCCACCGAAAATGTGTCTGGTGGTCTTAGTAAAAAAAAAAAAAAAAAAAAAAAACTTATTATAATGAAACAACCTCCTGGTTTACTAATCATATTCTTAACTACAGAAATAGAGGCCTGATGCATGCATGATTTCTATTTAAAGACTCTAAATCACCAAGTCCAGTTGAGCCCAGTAATCTTACTGCGTTTTTGTTATACAATATATTGGCAAAGTATACCATTCTTCCCGCACCTAGACTTGCCTCTAAATTAAGCCACCATTGGCATTTTATATTCAACTGCCTCAATGTGAAGCAATTTCTTGACACTGGTATCTGTGTTACAAATGTCTACAGAGAATATGATTTAATATACAGTATCGAGCCCAGTAAGCTGCACACACAGCAGGGGCCTTAAGATCCTCGGACATCCCCTGTGTCCTTTTTCACGCTCACACACACACAAACACATGGATAAAGTGACATGGTAGGTCTTTGAAAGGCAGCTTGGATTAAATAGCCTCTTTCGTAAAGGACACAAATCCCTGCGGAGGGTTGAGGATGTACTATGAAAGTTTAAACTGCACCACAGTCCTATGATAACCCTTTTCCCGCGTGTGTGTGTTTATGCTCCGTTTAATTCCTTTTACAATTTATCAATAGTAACTTTCTTATGAATTTAAGAACAACATATTTTTATGCATTTGTAGTTACATTTCATGTTGTGAAACAAGTTCTTGCTATCATTTACATGTTTATAAAAGTTAAAACTGGAAACTCCTCACTTATTGCCTATACCGCTTTATCCTAAATAAAGACTTGGGGCATGGGGTGCCAATCTATTCCAGGTCAATTTGGGAATGCCAATTAGCCTAATCTGCATGTTTTTGGACTAGGAGGAAACCCTCCAAGCATAGGGAGAACATTCAAACTCTATGCACACAGAGGCGGGAATCGAACCCGGACCCTGGAGGTGCAAGACGACAGTGCTAACCACAAACTGTGAATGAAGGCGTACAATTAAATGACATACATACAGAAGACGTCAAGCGCAGTACGATGATGAGATTCCTTGTCAAATGGTGCAAACGTTCTGTTTTGGTGAATTTGCTGCAGAACCACAACTCGAGACTTGAGCTATATTCAGAAACACGTGCTCACTCATAAGAAGCGTGAATATTGTTGATGCTGCTGTATGCTTTCACGTGTACCAGATCAAGCAGATCTAAATTAGCATGCAGCTCGACACTCCCATACACTCTTAGACGCCGTGCAAGCCCTAACAGAGCTCTATTAATCAAAACTAACACTCTGTCCCAACAGATAATCAGGTGCATATTTTTAACCCTCTGATTAGACTCTCCACAGAGACTGCTTGATTTGCTTGAGAACAGAGCATCTCACACCTGTCATCAGTCTGCATGTGTGTGTATATATATATATGTGTGTGTGCGCGTGTTACCGCTGTCAGCTGAGGCCTCTCTGTATTCCCTGTTTGAGCTGAGCGCCGGCAGCAGAGGTTCCATGTTCATTATGAGGTGCTTATGGCTGAGCGAGGTAAAGCTTCTGCTCTGACCCAATTGACACCTGCAGCACAATAATGAGAGGAATGCACGACAACAACAATGAAATAAGAAAAAACTTAAATTAGTACGTATAGTGCATATAACTTCATATAAGATTTCTATGTGCACTTGGGATATTGTCACCTTATTTCTTTTACAATATGTCAAAAAAATATTTGTGCCTTATTTAATGATGTGTCATTTGACACTAAATAAACCAATAATCCAAGATAACTAAACGTATCCATTTTGGGTCTTAAGTCAGAACCAAGCAACAGACTAACATACTGTATGTAAGCAACCCAAAGGTTGTTATTCTAGAGTTATTCTTAAGACCTAGAGACATTTTTTGTGTAATTGTATAACACTTCCAATGGAATCAGGGTTCCAATAGAATCATTTGAAGAATTCTTAACTATTGACAAAACTCTCTTGTAAAATCATATACTCTATGGAAACTATGGTATGATTCCAAATTTCCTAAAACTGAATAAAGCTTCCCTTTCAGACATGGTTCCAAGTAGATCGCTGTAAAAATAAAGTTGCAGTCAGAAATTTAAATACATTTATCATGAAAATGAATGTCATGGCATTATTGGAACCTCTTTAGTCCAACTAGGGACCCATGGAGGCCAATGGAGAACATTGGATTTATGTCCATTTTTACAATCATGGTCAACATTCACATGCATATATACACACTATGGGAACAATTTGGGAACACCAGTTATCATGATCTGCATGTCTTCGGACTATGGGAGGAAACCGGAGTCACAGAAGGAAACCCACCAAACACAGGGAGAACATGCAAACTCCATGCACATAGACCCCGAGGTGGGAATCGAACCCAGACCCCCGGAGATGTAAGGCGACAGTGCTAACCACTAAACCATCATGCGCCATAACATACTGTATATCTTTAACAGAAGAAAACCCCAAGAATTCAAAGTTTATTGGGGATAACATTTCCCATGCAAGTCAACAATTCTTGATCGCAGGTCTTCAGAGAGCTCTTTTCTGCAAGGCATGGTTCACATCAGGCAGTGCTTCTTGAAACCAGTAAACCCAAAACTGGTGTGTGTTTTTAAAGGGCAGGACAGCTTTCAGCAACACATCCAATATCATCACACTGACTGGACTCAAGGTTGGCTCACTCCTGGCTCCAATTAGCTCTTGGAGGAGTCATTAGGCTAGGGGTTCACATGCTTTTTCCACCCTGCACTGTGAATGTTTACAGGTTATGTTCAATAAAAACATGAAAACATAAAATGTTTGTGTAGTATTATTTTAAGCAGACTGTGTTTTTCTATTGTTGTGACTTAGATGAAGTTCAGAGCACATTTTATGACCAAAACTCCACGTAATCCCAAAGGGTTCGCATACTTTGTCTTGCAACTGTACACCCTTTGCCCTTGCAAATCCAGTCCTTTTTTCCATGCTTTTTTGAGCACCTCCTCTTTAATCCTGTGGCTTAAAAATTTGACCACTATTGATCTTGGCGGAGCATGAGCCGGGGGTTTCGGGGCATAGGCCTGATATGAACTCTCGCTGTTGAAGAGGGGAGCTCCAGTCCTTTTATTAACTAGTCTTCTACAAACCCGGTCATAGATGTTGCATCATCCTCGGCTCCTTCCCTTACTCCATATATTCTAATATTATTCCTTCGTGAACGCCCCTCCAGTCAGTAATTTTTTCTTCCATGTGCATTTGTAGTTTCACCAACTTCATCAAAACTTCCTCCGACGATTGAATCCGCACCTCAGTTGAGTTGATGCGTTCTTCTGTTTCTTCCACCCTTTGCAGATTTTGTTAATATCTTCTCTTACACTGTTTAACTGGTGTTTAAAGTCCTTCCTGAATTCTCTTATCTCATTTAGTATTAGGCCCATGTTGGCTTCCTGGTCAGGCTCTCCATCCGTGTCTAAGCATGTTTTGTCCTCCATGTTGTTAACAGCTAGTGTATCGTCTTCCTTTCCTTCACATTCCGTATTTTGTGTTTGGCTTTTCTTTCCGAATTTAGGCATTGCTGCAAGCCTTATTTGAGTTCGTTTTTATACTAAAAATTCGAGTTATCTCAGGCACTTTTATCACTTGCTGTCGGGACCCTCTTTCCCTATGCTGTCATCGCCTTGCCCGCTAGACCGGAAGTCGGTGTACAAGTTTTAATGAATTTTGTATTTTCTGATGTAAAACACAGGATGAAATTCATACATACAGCACATAATATTTGGGAGGCACCTTTAGCAGACCCTCTTGGTAGCCCCCCCCCCCCCCCCCGCCCCCCCACAAGCTCCTGGCAGAAATCTGGATTGGATTTTGAACCTTCTTGGCTGAATTGGTAGGCTTGGCTGAATTAGTTGGTCTTATATCACAGAGCAGACTTCCACAGATTTTCGATGGGCTTTATGCTCCAAAAGTTTAAACTTAACCTGCTTTATCCATTTCATAATTGGAGTTTATGTGTTATGGTCATTGTCCTGTTGGTACACTTCATTGTGTCTAAATGAATGATGTTTGAGGTTATGTTGAAGCATTCTGAGGTAGCCCTCCTTCTTCATTAATGCACCACATTCACTCCTCCAAATATACCTCTTTTCTTCTGAAGGTTTTTTCTTTGTCATTCAACTGTCATTGAGTTTCTTGGACTCCAGGGTATGTAAAACTTGCTTGACTCTAGACAGTGACAGTGGTGTTCCAGCAGCTTTCAGACCTTGGCGGCTCGTGGGCAGTTCCTGAATATCCAAACCAATTTTCATCTCAGCTGAGGATGACAGCTTGGGTTTTCTTCCAGATCTTGGTTACGCCTCCCAATAAACTGTACTTGTATACAGTTGTTTGAACTTTATCTTGGAATCTGCATTTGTTTAAAAATGCATCCAAGAGACATTCCTCACACGTGTAAATCTATCGTCTTCCTTCTCACATCTGAATTTCTTGGACTTTCCTGTTGTACTGTTTGGTGTTCAATACAATGAGTGCTATCAGCCAAACACTTTTTTTCTGTTGGCACAGAGAAGCTATAAGCTACTGTACAGTATATTCACTCAATCAGGAAGAGGAAGTTCAAAGGGATTGGGCTTGGCAAATTAAAAGACATTTCAGGATTTTCATGTGTAATTAATTTTGATCCTGTTTTGTACTGTTTTAAGTATTGTGCTCAAACTTTTTGGGTTGTTCTTCTATTTAAAATGTACAGTGTGTTCCTAGACAAATAAATAATTGAAAGACCAATACTGCCATGACATTTGTGCTAATGTTGAGTGTATTTAAACTAGCCTTTAAATGTCCAATTCGTCTGTCTTTATCTCATTATACATCTATGAGCAGTTGAGGATTAAGGGCCTTGCTCAAGGGCCCAACATTGGCAACTGGGTAGTGGTGGGGTCTGAAACTGGGACCTTCCAATCAGCAGCCCTACACCATAACCACTTTATTCTTAAAAACATTCATTATACAGTTTGCAGGAGGTGTAACTCTGACCTGTGAACAATTGGAGGCTCCCTCTGGATCTTCGAACTGGCTTCAATCACCTCTTTAGCAACACGACCGCTGCCAAATCAATCCTTACATCAATTATTCTTATGCAATATATTTCATTACTTTTTATTACTTATATCATTATGCACATGTAACACAAACAAAACAATGTACACATACAATGTACAAACAGTATACAATTTATTGTAAGAATTTCTCATTTATCTGAGATATCAACAAGGGTGAAACTCATACCTGTAGCGAAATCTGGTCCCTTTGAAAAATATATTGCTGCTGGATACAGTCTTGATCTGACTCGATTTTGCACATCTTAAAAAAAGGGAAGTGAAGCATAAAAAAAACACAATAAACTAAGGCAATAGGGACACTCAGCAATATACACTACCAGTCAAAAGTTTGGACACATCTTCTAACCCCATGCTCTTTTCTGATTTTTCTACACTGTAAAACAATGCTGAAGGCGTTCTCAGGTATTGTTGTTGTAGGTTAATTACCTAATTCCATATGTTATTTCATCATTTTGTAATGTCCAGTATTGTTCTAGAATAAACATTAAAATTAGAAGGTCTATCCAATCTTTTGACTGGTACTGTATAGAGTTTTATTTCTTGCCAACACACTTTGACAACTCTATTGTAAGAAATGAGAAATACTGTATATTTTACTGAAATGACAAATGATATTTTTATTTGCTTTTTAAACTCGCCTAGTCTTTGTGTGTATGTGTGTGCGTGCATGTGTGTGTGTGTGCATGCATGTAGTCACTTGGGGCAATAAATGTTCAGATCTGTTCTTGCTGTGCACAGTGAGCCATGTTCTCTGTTGTCTCAAAAGCTTCTTAATTAAGGAGCTTTAATTAGAAATTTGACTCTGCATATGCATAGATTACGGGGGAGCAAGCTACCAATGTGTGTGTGTGTGTGTGTGTGTGTGTGTGTGTGTGTGTGTGCGCGTGTGCGTGTGTGTCATGCTCTCACTTGTAAAATGCCTGATTTTCAACGCCACATTTCCATAGATGTTTACAGGCTGCTGGTGTGGAGGTGTGAAACGTCAAAACCAGTTTCTTCTGCGGAGAGAAAGATGAAAAAGTGAAGCATCTGCATGTCGGCTAAAGCGTGAACAAGAGAGAGAGGAGGCTGAGGGGAGGAAAGGACAAGAGAAGGAGAGAATGATTTAGGCATGAGAAGGAGAGAGGTCAATAAAGAACACAATAATGAAATCTGATGAGAGTTGGACAAACTGCTGACCCCAAACCTTCTGTCCCAGAGAGAGAGAGAGAGAGAGATGAAGGTCTTTAGTATTATTTACCGGTAGTGCAGTGGCATTATGGCAAGAACAAGCTGAATGTGAAAGTGGGAATCAATACTGCAGTATAAAGCGCAGCACACTTTTACAATATGCAGCATTACATGTAACTGTGCGCGGCATAAACTACTTATTACAGTGATTATCACAGCACAAAACTATATAAATTTAATTCTAAATATATAAATTAATACAAATCATTCACGATTTTAAACTGGCTGCCAATAGTTTCAGCTGTGTAACAGTTTTTCCATATAATTTAGTCGTTATTAATGCCAGTTCAGAGACCTGGGCAACAGATGAAGGAGTAGCATCTGTATTTGAACTAGCAACCTTCTAATGCCTGTGTCAGCCGCAGTCTGCACAAAGGTTGTAGATACTAATTAAAGAAAACAAGCTTTTCTTTTGTTAAACTACTGGATTCAATTTAAATAATATAAAAATGTTTTAAGTCATACAGCAGAGATCCTACACTATCACTATCCTATATCACTATCCTATAGTTATATATATCCTATATCACTATCACTATCCTATATCACTATCCTATAG
>JAQMYL010000039.1:24971458-24981682 GCA_030014365.1 Clarias pachynema
TTATATATATCCTATATCACTATCACTATCCTATAGTTATATATATCCTATATCACTATCACTATCCTATAGTTATATATATCCTATATCACTATCACTATCCTATAGTTATAGACACATAGTTAGACATATAACTGTCCTATATTAATTATCTTATAAATATTACTGTGACGCCATATGACATTTTTTTAATGAATTACCCCTTTAATATCCACATAGGAAAGAAAATAAGAATTAATTTTAAAAAGAACTTAAAAGAATTTAAAAACTCAGTGGAGCAATATTAAAACCAGGCACCTCGTTCAAATGGTTGAGATGTCACTTCATGGTAAAAGTATCAATATACTGTATTAACAAATACAATTTAAATGTAAAAAAAAATCTACTGCTTAAAATTTATGTTTTGGGGCTTTAGATCCACTTTATTTCTCCTAGTATGCTACAAAGAAATTAAAACAGTACACTATTTAAAGACATAGTGTCATCTAGTGGATTTTTTTTTTTTAGCATAGCACAGCTCAACCAAGTGGTAGAGATGACTCAATCATGTTAAGTTCAACACATTTTTCAATAAGATATAGTGACTCAAAACGTGCTTTACCAAAAAGTTGAGCAGAACGTTGAAACGTTAAAAAGGATTTTTTATTTTTTTTAATCAGTTTACAGGCGCATTTAAAGTTGTGAAATATGGACAAAACAAGTTAGTTCTTGTTATCACTAAGTTTTGACTTTCCCATAATAGCAAAGTTAATGTGAATTCACTCTTAATATATATATATATATATATATATATATATATATATATAGAGAGAGAGAGAGAGAGAGAGAGAGAGAGAGAGAGAGAGAGAGATTGTGTTTGAATTAATTTTTGTAAACCTTGCAGCCAAAAGTACTGTCAGAGCAGCTGTTCTAGAAAATTAACCAATACATTCTGTCCAACTTCAACAGCACTGTGTTATTACTAGTATTAAATGCATGCTAAAATCCTTTAGTCTCTGTGTTAAAACTCACACAGTACGCTTATCTTGTCATTTTCTTCAAAGGCTCACTGCAGAATTTGAACAACGGCTGACCTTTGTGCAAAATGACATGCATTAATTACAGAACAATGAATTATTGTCATAATTTGTACCATATAAGATATTTCCCCAATCCTGTGAGTCTGACATCTTTGTCTTGTCTGGTTTGATGGAATACTTGCGAATTGATATTAAGGTTACTCTATCATGATCGTATGTCAGTAATATAATTGAATTAGATTCCACTCTGTTCTAGAGTAAAACTGTAGCAGTACCGGGGGGTCACCACGGCGCTAAATATCGAAGCTAGAGATTGCATTAGACCATAGAAGGTGGGTGAGACTAGCTCTGATGAAAATGTAAATATAATGTGAATAATCTGCCCTTTTTTTTTTCTTCATACGACTATGGAATGAGAGGTATGGTACAGTATATATATATATATATGGTATCAGCTACACATATAGAACAGCAAGACTTTCCAGAATGAAGCCAGAATCTTCATTATGTACCTCTGCCATGTAGTTACACTGATATATAACACAGGATATATTAATTATAGCTAGTAATTTGCTATTACACGGTTTCTTAGTGCATGTCTACCCCTTCAATCAGTAGAATCTCTATCTATCTGGTAGGTGTAGGTGATAAATGATAAGAAATTATATTTCTTCTTTTTTTTCTGTACACTCCTCAACCACATAGGAAACACTTACTGTAACAAGGTGACATGGAAAATACTTCAGTATGTACTTTGATGATACTAATTGGTGGATATGAGCTCCCATTAGACAGCCATTAAATGTCATGGATGATTGACTACATTGATATACACTGGATGATGGACTCCATGGCGGACTTATACGCTATATACGGAGCAGCATATTGTGCAGTTAACATATTGCACAAATTGGATTATATATTATAGGCCGTACAGAAGTGATGTATGTTTTGGTTTATTCTGTACGTGTTAGACTGGACCAGGGTAAACATCTTTATTGCACTGTAAACGTGTGCCAGACTGGTAGGAGGGACAGATATGTGCTGCATTTGAGCGAGTTGAACATGTGCTCTGGAGGAGGTGAAAAACGGAACTGTCAAGAGAATTTGTTCCATTAGGCTCTCATGTTGTGTAATATGAGACAGAGGATCGATTCGCGGCTGTCTAAGCATCAGACTGAAGCTGGCTGAAATCAATACGGAGTTGCATGCTGCTCAGCACAAGAGAACGGCCCTGCAAGAGCGGTGCCGCTGCCAGGAAGTGGCCTCAGCAAGGTGCATTTGGGTTTAGACTGGATTCATCCAGTAGCCAGGGGAGACAAGGATTCAGTACATGCCACAACATACTGTATAATCACTCTGAAGAAAGTGAGAGAGCAAATCCGATTTTGGAATTGTCAAGATTTTACCTTTATAACAATCTACACCAAGATTTAAAACACAAATTTGTTTAATATTCATCACTATTCAGATCACAAATAAAGCTAGAGAGCCAAATATTGTTATGAATCAGCATGTAAGCATCAGGACTGGCAGCTGAAATTGTACTCTTAGCCAACAGAACCAGATTGTAAGCATTTAAGGCGTTAAAGCATTTGGATTCCAGGAATCTCATATGGTTTTTGTACACGTTTTCTGGCCACAAGCATCAAAATCTTAATGGTTGCTATCAGTTTCCGTCTCTGATTTCATGCTTTTCAATACAGGATATAGTCACCGGATTGAAAAATGTATATGACATATTGCGCTGTCATGGAACATTAATTCCTGAAACTCATATGAGAAAGGCTAGTTCCTGTTAGCGCATGCAGTATATTATCACCAGCCTCTTCCTTCTCAACTTCTTTCTCTCTTTTGAAGTTATTAAGAGAAAATTTTATATGTTAACATTATTTTATGTATATGTTAAACATATTTTTCTCTTTGTTATATAATACCTATTTAAACAAAATACAAAATGTATCAATTAACGGTGGTTCAGTGGAACCGTTGCCTGGCACTTTCAGGTTCCGGGTTCGCTTCCCGTCTCTGTGTGTATGGAGTTTGCATGTGCTTGGTGGGTTTCCATCGGGTAAACCGGTTTCCTCCCACAGTCCAAAGACATGCAGGTCAGGCTAATTGACGTCCTGCGATGGATTGGCACCCTGTCCATGGTGTACCCCACCTCATGCCCTATGTCACCTGGGATAGGCTCCGCTCCACCCCCCCCCCCCCCACGCAACTCTGTACACAGGATAAAGCGGTATAGACGATGAGTGAATGAATGAGTGAGTGAGGTTTCAATCAAATGTCCCTGTTCCCATAGCTTTTAATCTGTCCGGACCCTTGCTTTTCTGATAAATGAGAATAATTAATATACCAGGAATCTAGTGCCTTTTCCCCTCGAGGTGGGCGTGGCTATATGCATCACTCAACAGCCAATCAACATGATAGTTTACCGTGTATAGTGTGTGGAAGAATCAGAGACAAAAGCGCAACACAGCATGGCTTACTCTAAGAAAAGGAAAGTAGACTATGAAAACTGAACCTTCAAAGATGAATGGACGGATCAATATATGTTTATTCTTCCTGCGGGAAGTTTAATACCAGTTTGTCTCATATTTTCAGAAATTTTGGTGATAATAGAAAGCGGATAATAAAGTGAAGCACCACTATGAGATAAAAGACAAGTCGTTAGAGCAGTCCAAGGTGAGGGCTTGTAAAATACCTGAACTGAGAGCCCGGTATGACCGAGCAACCAGAGTCCTTTCACATTCCTTCACAGCCCAGCAGTGTGCTAATTGAGATTCACTAAAGATTCACTAAAGATTCACTAAAGATTGTTGGATGTATTCTAGGAAATATACAAGGCCGTCAAAAATCAGACTGTCTACATGTTTAATGTAGTTACTGAAAATTGACAAGAAATATTATTAAAATACTATGATAATTTTAAATTGTTACAATATCTGCATATACTGTATAGGGATCTGAATCCGGAAATTCGGCTCAAAGAAACTTTTATTGACCGGCCGTTCGTAAATTTGTATTTAGTACCCCTGCTTTATAGCAAGGATAACATGATTATTTGCGTTGAACTCAGCTCCACAGTTCAAGCTGTGCTTTATAGCAAGGTATAAATGATTCTCACTAACGAGAATCCAGAACTCAACACGGTATAAAAGTTTAGTGGAGAATAAATAAAATACCTCACATGCTTGCTGGGAGGCTATGGGAGGCCCTTGGCTGTTTCTGGCGATGTCTGTGTCTTCCTGTGAAGGTAGACGGTTCATAGCAATATGATGAAACATATCAGAGTGTTCAAAGACAGCTAGACGTCTAGCTAGGACATAACAACCCTGAAATGCAGTCTCATAAACAAACAAACAAACAAAAAAACACTTTCTGCCCTCTTCCACATACTCTAGTCCACAGATACTTGTGATAGTGGCCAATTTAATTCCCTTGTTTCATCATTATTCAAACTTGAATACGGTAAACACTTTTCTGTTGTGCTACTCATGACCATCTTAAACGTAATGTAATTTCACTCCATTCCAAGACGGAGTCGGTGTAGCTCTGCCATCATGATGCATAACAGCGCTATTTTAGGAATGCTTCCGACAGTCCATCATTTTGAACCACTAATTGCAACTGTTTTAACTTATGTGGCTTTCCTTCATGCTGGATTTCTGACAGCTCACACAGCACAGATCTGATTTAAGATTTAATGTAGAGGAGCAATCAGATGCCGTCTTATAGGACAAAACTGTTTTCTCGGAACGGCACAGTTTGAATGAGCACAGATTGTTAGAAATGAATCTATGAAAAATAAAGGGCAGATACAACATCTTAAAACGAAATTGGTAGTGTCCTGGGATGATGAAGTGAGCAGTGTTCAATTAGGAAACTGATGATTTTGCTGTGTGATAACTTCAACACCGTTGAAACAAATGAATCGGTCTGTAATATAATACATGAGGGGTTCACACCTGCAAATTCTGTAGGCACCAGCAGGCACTTGTGGGTGGGAATGTTAGAGCATTAGAGCATGAGGGATGCCGTGACCGCTTGCCTAATCATTACCATAAAGCCTTGTGTATACACACTCTCTAGTTTCTGCAGCAACTGGCTTAATCTCACTGTTTAAACATGAACATTAAACCCCACAACAATTACGTGGGGTTTAATGTCGAACATAAACCTATTTATTCGATCTCTTATGACATGCTTATACTTTTGAGTGACCCCTTGTCCTACCATACAACTGTGCAACACTGGAAAAGCAAATAATATGGTAGATTATATTAAATTCTAGATACAGTTTTGTAGCTGGTCCGCCTTTGCAAAAAATTACTGAATATTAAAGCACGATTAACTTAAATACCAATATGACACTGATAAAATAAAAAAAATCTGATCATTCATCATTTTTCGTGAATTAATGTTCTACTACAGAGCTGCTTGGACAGTAGTTTTGGCTACAAGGTGATTCACAGGATGAGAAAGGTCTAAAAAGGATTAAAAGTTGTCCTACATGATTATAATGTATTACAATTATAATAACATTTTATCTGATCAGTCAAATTATACTATATATTTATATTGGATTTTATTTTGAAGGGGGGGCAGAATTAAGTGGCGTTCAAGTCAAACAGGGACTTGTGATGAAATTTCTTGTGAATGAAAGCAGATTTTTTGCTTTGACATTTACAGAAGAATTCAAGCACAGTATGGTGATGAGACATTAAGCTGAAGTAAAACATTTGAATGGTGCAAAGAGACCGGTATGTCCGTGAATGGCGATCTCGGCCGAGGTGGCTCAGAGCAAACTGTAGTTGTGGAGCACTGGATCAAATCGATGGATAACTTGTTGCTAACTTTGAGAAGAGACGCATCTGTCTGTGGGAACTGTACACACAGTCACATGTTTGGCCCATTAAAGGAGTTTCTGGGATGTCAGCGTTTTAGACGTCGGATCATGGCAGTTTTTAATTTCATAACTGTGTTCTGTTATCCTACACAATCAAAAGTCCCCGGTTTGACCTGAACGCCCCTGGTCTGTTTCAAGTCAAGCATATTTGGAGAAAAAGAATTAAAAGTAAGGCGTTATGATAGTGGTATGATGTGTATTGATGATGTGTGATGTCATGTTTATGAAATGCATGTTTACTCACCAATGCAGGAAAAAACACAGAGAGAAAAGAAGACAGAAGCACATGTAAAACTGGATATTAAGCAGCAGGACACAAGCAGGATGATGAGCATGACAAGTTGAATCATTTCTTATACAGGAAGCCATTTTTTTCAATGACATGCATGAAATGATACAATGAGTTGCTCTATTTTATTCCTCAGAGGTCTAAGGATCATGCAGCATTCGTATAAGAAAAATGAAACTGTAGTGTGAATGTTACATGGTTGATGTGATGTTACTTTAAAGATAATAGCGTGATGAAACTAACCTCTCTCTGTACTCCAATCACGTAAAATGTTTTCCCTTCAAATTTAAATCTGCTGACATCCGGCCTGGGAGAGAGAAAGAGTTCGGTGTGTTTAGTGGTTCGTACTTCTATAGACATATTTTGGAAGGAAAGTGAAAACTGTTCACTGCTCTAGATAACATATTGCAAAGGTTTGCACACTTATAGACCCTGGTCAGGCACAGTTACCTGCAGTTAACAGTTATTGAATGTTGTAGTGCTGTGAAAGTGAAGTAAAGGGGGCAAAGATGGAGATTAAAGAGTAGTCAGAGAGTTAGAAGAGTCTGAATACAGTGAGGACGTTAAAAAGAGACGTTAAGAAGAGACGTTAAGAACGGCTCATACCATTTCAGCAAGTGGATCCTCTTGTTTCCCTGGAAAACAACAAAGCCCCGGCCAGTGAACCCCAGAAATGCCGTTGCTCCGGTGAAGTCCTGAAATGCGGAATGAACATCAATCAGGGCAAGATTTCATTTCTGTAAAGAGTGAGCGCATTTGTAGAAAGACCTCCAGGAGTGCAGACTGGCATGTGCAGTGTAGAGGAGGGTGCAGTGTTACAGTAATTACAGCTCCACTGTCTGACAGTTTCATTCCACCACAATATATCCAACAATACCCAAAAAAATCTACTTAAGCATACACGTAACCCAACTCTGAAAACGAGTAACCCTTAATGTGCCATTTCTCTTTTGAACTTACCTTGTCATTAACCATATGGATCTTTAAAGGTCCCATATTTTACTATTTCTTTCATGTGTAACATACAGTAGGCCTCAAAGGTCTGCCAAAGTGTGACGGTTAATGCTCCAGCTGAAGAAAAACTCCATTGATGTTATAACCTGGTCAGTTAATACATTCAGGACTTCATTTTATTGCCACATTACGTTGCTGAGCCGAGACCCGAGCAACTGAGGCTACCCCAGATCATAACACTTCCTCCAGATGCTTGTGCATTGCATTTTTTTCCTGCACTTCTTCCACAAAGTCGATGGTTCAGCACTATCCTTTCAGGTTTTGAGAATGTTTCAGTCATTTCAAATTTCTTTGCTTGGTGCAGAACAATAATTTCATGCTTTTGAAATGGCGACGTTTTTTGGGGCAAACTGTGTATTAATCGTGCAAAAATTTGATTTTGAGATGTGAATATGATCGAGATGGTACCTTGCAGGGATGAGGGTCCACGCCGTACGTGTCCAGTGTGTGAGCTCTCTGGAGCAGGTTCAGCTCGGCCAGGGCTGAACACTGACTCCTACAAAATCAGAGACAAAATCAAATCTTGACACAGTAAGTAAAATACAATACAGTACAAAACAATGCATTTTACGCATAGATGGTGTTACAGTAACGTCCTTGTGTCTTTTACAGGAATACATCACTCAGATTGTTAATATGGTTATGATTAACATGGGTGATGTTAACACTGAGATGGTATAAATAGGGGTACACAGATGTTTAAATGAGTGTTAAAAGCTGGGCGTGATGCCACATGGGCAGTTGTTAATTACTCAACAACTAATCTTTTCTGAAACACCAAAATGCGCATTCTAAACTAATAATCATTAATGTTTATGTATTATGCACATTGTTTAACTAAGACTATAGGGCTAAAGCAATACTGATTTTCATCTTTTTTTTTTTTTTTTTGCACTTTTACCCAGACAGGTTATACGAGGGACGTTCAAGTCAAACTGGAACTTTTGATTGTGCAGAATAACAGAACACAATTATTACTAGTTATTACTGTTATACACAGTTATAGTAAAAACTCCCTTTATTTCTCTATATAATCCCCTGCTACCCTAATGCACTTGTCCCGGCGTTTCACTAGTGCTTGGATAACATCAACTTCCAAACTGCCTGCTTCACGCTGGCCTCTCAGGAACTCCTTTAATGGCCCAAGCATGCAGAAATGGCTTGGAGAGACAGTGGGATATGGCAATAACTCCCAGCCAAGTTCCTGTAATTTGTAATTGGTGTTCATGAATGATTCTGTGTACAATTTCCACAGACAGACGTGTCTCTTCCAAAAGGTAGCAAAAAGTTTTCCGTTGAGGTTCAAGGATCGGGCATTCTACTCGCTGCATGTTCACAGGATCGACTGCAGTGGGTTCCGAGTCACTTCAGCTGGGATCATCATTCATGGATGTATGGCTTTCTTTAAAATGTTTGCAACATTTAATGGATTAACTGCGTCTAAGTGGTGTGTCTCATCACTGTACTGTGCTTGGAGTCTCATATAAATGTGAATCAGTTTAAGTCCCAGTTTGATTTGAATATACCTCGTATTAATGACTGGCAGAAATCTGGAAAACAGACTGGACACAATTCTAGATTAGTAGGTAAAACCACTATACTAGCATTTAGCGCATAATGTACAGCAGAGTTTGCCCTCACCTCAGCTCGCTCTGGTGGATCTCCATGATCTTGCGCTCCAGTTTGAGGCTCTGTTTGGGGAACAGTTTGAAGTCGCTGATGTAGTCAGCTGGGTGCTCATCTACATCATAGTCACCGAGTTCAGCTACAAAGCAGCAGATCAATCATTCAGAATGAGCACAAAAATAATGATGACATTTATCTACAAGGTGAACACGTCATGTCTGATTTTTTTTTTAACTCATTTGAAGATGGATTGGAGATGGATTTAAAACAATCACTGCCTTTAGTGCCTTTAGTGTTGCTCTATTGTACTGTGTGGATATCTGTTACAGGAAGAGGAAATTTAACAAATGTCGGACATGACTCAGTAATGGCTCAGTAAATGTCACGCTGTGAAATTCTCATTACAGAACAGCTTTAAAATGAGGACGTCTTGTATTTTACCCAATTATAGCAGCTAACAATAGAGTGCTGTTTAGAATATATGCACTTAGCAATGTATTTTTTTTTAATAGCTGCTGCCCAGATTCTTTCTTCTTCTTTAGCCATTATTTTACAGTCTTTCATTTTTGCATTCATGGTAATAGCATCAAACAGAAGGCAGTCAGTTAGTCAGTAATTTACACTAATACCACTCTGGTTTTGTGTAGCTAGTGCTCAGGGTTGTTTCTGGAAAATCTGCAACTAGCTAGCTAGCATAGGAGTTTAGCATCAAGTCAGGTGTTTACAGTAAGTGGAAGGCCTTAGCTTGTGTCAACACAACTAAAAAAAAAAAATGTTCAGGGTTTTATTTGAAAATCAGGACATAGTTAAACCAAACAAAGCTAGCACTCCAAGTTAGCAGTTTAATATAAGAGCTCTTTAGCCACAGGATAGTTAGCGGCTATGTTCATCTGAACTTGGTGTAGTTGTGGACGTGTTAGCTATCATAATTTGGCACAAAGTTACAGTGTTTTGTTTTGTTTTTAGCTTAGATATCAACATGATTTTAAACTAGAGTACAGTGGTACCTCGGCATAAAGACGCCTGCCTCATGAATGTTTGCCTTAAGAAATTGTACAAGAAATGTCCCTCTCCATACAAAACATTTTCGGCACACAAGCCCTTTTGTGCAAGATTTAGGGAGGTGAGGTTTAATATCTATTTATTTCATATTTTACTTCATTTACATGTCTTTTCTAAATGTTTTAATTGTTTTGTATTTTTTCCCCCCGATTTTCTCCCTAATTTAGTCGTGTCCAATTCCTCCCCGTCACTAGAGGGCTCCCACATTAAGCTTCTACTATCACTCAGTCGGGTGGGCCGCAGACTATCACGTGTTTCCTCCGACCCACGTGACGTCACCGACGCATCTTTTCGAACTGCTC
>JAQMYL010000039.1:24993444-25004733 GCA_030014365.1 Clarias pachynema
CCCACAATTCCGCAGCGCAAGAGAGAGAAAAACCGTTGGCTCAGTTGTGATCACGTGACGCTCGGCGTCAAAACAAGTAGCGCATGCGTGATACATGATACTCGGTACTCTTTTATTAAAAATCTTTGCTCGTCTTGCGGGACACTCGCAAACCGCATTACTCGCAATCCGAGGTTTCACTGTACATGGCAGTGGTGGCTCAGAGGGCTAAGGCATTGAGTTACTGAGAGCTATCCTGCTGTGCAAGGGCACTATTTTGAAGGTGATATTGTGTAACTGTAGATAAATAAATTCTTGTAAACAGATCTCGAAACTTATTGATACCACCTCGTATTAAGACAAACGTCAAATACTATTTTTTAAATGATATTTTCAAAGGTTTTAAATAATGAGAATCAAGCTAATAAGAATAATTAATTATCTTATGCAATCAAATTGTTATACGACAATCAATATTTATTACAACGCTCTTTATTATTCAATAAAACCTGCTGGACAGTACTTTAGTGTCACTCGCTCAATCCATGCCTGCTTGATTGCTTCCTGAAAATCATGTAGGCTACAGAAGACTGCTCCTGTTCCTTGACTGCTACCGACTTCTTCACCATTGCCCGACTGTTTTCTATCGGGTTTAGGTCTGGAGATGACCCACGCCATGGTGAGTCCAAAGACTCACACATAGACAGTTTTTCACTAATTGTTAAAGTAATTAGCACAACTCTCTGCCAGATAGACTAGAACTAATTCGTTAACTCTCATGTTTTGTGCACAGGCGGAACTATAATCACCTCAAATTTGATTTAAGACAGACGTTATAAAAAACACAAACTATCCCATTGAAGCAACAAAAAAAAATTTCCAAACTGGATAATTTGCTTATTAATCCTCATAATTAACACGTGACCTTCAAAAGAGTCCAAGATTAAACTCTGGTTAATGCTCATTGGGAATTCACGTCTAAATAAAAGAAGTGATGCAGCAGGGCTTTACTCCTTCGGTCGGTCACGTTCTCTCTGGAAAATGTCTGGTCTTATCTTGTGTCCTAAATTCGTTATTCAAGGTGAAATAGTGTCATTTTTACTATCAGCCTCAGAGGAGGAAATCCTGCATGTGTGTGTGTGTGTGTGTGTGCGTGCACGTGCGTGTTTACGAGGTCACATGTCGCCACTGGCTAAACATGGCTTAAAACATCTCTCTCTCACACACACTCTAAGGCATGCAAGCTGCATTAAACCTCTCCAATATATTTATATCATACACATTCCAAGATATATGCTTTTTCCATTTAAATTGTCACCTAAAACCATCTTTCGGCAACACAAGCCTCATTCCATCTGCACTCAGGGTAACATGCACGGCACGTCAGCGAGCAATCATTCATCCCAGTCCCCTCTCATCACTCGCCTGTCCTCCAGACCTCCGTTCATTTCCCTCCCTCTTCCCAACCTTCCATCCTTCATCCCTTTTCCTCCTCTTTTCCTCCGAGTCATCATAGCGGAAAATCATCAAAGGACACAGTGGAGGATAAGAATAGCTTAAAGTCTATTTATAGTCTAATGAAAGAATGCTTGTACCACAACAACACCGTGCAAATACACGTGCGCACTCAGGATGCTCACGAGGAGAACAAGAGAACCGGAGATCCGTTTCTGCAGATGAGGCGATTCGGACTCGGTGAAACATGAGATAAATAAAAATAGAAATGTTTAGTCGATGAATTCAGTCCGATATAAAAGCCGGAACAGCAAGACAAGCAAGGACGGGTCACTCCGTCAAGGTTCTTGTGCTTAAGTTGCTCGATGTCCAAAATCGGCTCGGGAAAACGGCAATGCTTGCAGTTACACACTACAAGGAACACGTGATTTAGTCCAACCTTACATTTCTACATTATGCCTACGTTTTTGTGCACCCTATTATGTTAAAACAGGTTATACAGAACATTAATCTCACATAAAATACTGACGCCCTTGAAGAATAATGATAACCTATGGACCCTGGGAATTGAGCTCGCCTTAGCTAACACATTTGATTTCTTGAAATAGAGTCTACGACATTCTGAAGGGTGAGCACGCTGAATTCAGATCAGATTAAATGGATATGAATCTTTAGAATGTGATACAGATACACTATCCAGATAACATTACTGCGGATGTAGCATAGGGAAACCAGTCATACAGTACGTTCTAATTTATTTTCTAACCATGAGTAAATCACTAGAGGGCGCTAGTTGCTCTCACTCACTCACTCTTTGTCTATAGGACTGTATGCAGGGTTGTGGGGGGCTTGGAGCCTATCCCAGAAAACTTAGGACATGAGGCATATATAGCACCACCTATTAAATGTTCCTCCCTTACGAAAAAAAAATATGGCAATATATTGCAAAATATAATGCAATATATAAATAGAGCATGTTTGGATATATAAAGCACTGTATATACTGTATATTGCAATGGAGACCAAAAACCCTTACATTCATACTTATAGTTGTTCTATTGAAACATTCTTGAAACTTTATGCATGTTAAAGAATTATACACTTTTACATTGTCGGTGTGCTCTGATTAATGCCTATAAAGTCTCGACCTACAGTACATATAAGCATATTGTAAAAAAAAAAATACAAATGAAATTATGATAAAATTCAATAATTTATGAAGTATATAGTTGAATATATACATTATATATAAAATATAAATTATATACATTAAGATATACATTTGAATCTATTTCTCAATATATGAAAAGCAGCAATTCCTTATGTATTTTTGCTATATTGTAATTTATTAATACAATATATTATTCTGTATATTGTAAATATATTTTTGAATATAAAATATCTTTATTTTCTGTTAATTATTGGTTAGTATCGGCTAGTGTGTAAATATTAACATATTAGAATATAAACATTATAAAATCTTTGAAATTTACCAGTAGATCAAAACACTAAATCATTTAATATACTGACAGTTAATATATGGAGAAATATATTTTCTTTGCGTAAGGGTATTGATGTGACACAATGGATAAACACTGGCATTGATAAATGTCAATTATATCAATTAGCAAGGTGAGATCTGATGAGTGCACACTGCTAGTACAGTCAGCGTGATTTGCTAAACCACCAATAAAGCAAAGCCACCTTGTGGGTGAGGTCAGATCTGATTTAAAACCAAACCAGGTCAGATCTGATTTAAAACCAAACCAATCCATCTTCAGACAAGGTCAAAAACCTGGAAAGCGGTCCTATTAGTTTTCAACTGACAAAAAGAAAAGAGATTTGTGGTTATCAGCCATCCAGCGGAAAAACGAGGCTAATCCTGGTCAAAGATGGTGGCAAGTGTTTCTTATGTAGTGGCCATATAATCTCAGGTAGCATCATCATAGAAAAATAATCAATAATAAATATCCAATATGCATGCTGGACCTGCTTAACGGCTAATCACACTGATGTGACCCTACACATACCGACCTCGGTCACTTATCAGTCAGTCAGACAGTCAGACATCTGCAGTACAGGATGTTACTAACTCTGATTATTCTGCTTAAGCATTTTTTTTCCTACAAGATAGTTTAACATTAAATCTTACATGATGAGATGAAAGTAACTACCACAATATCACATATCCGTCAGTCCACTGTCCTTAAATGTGTTGTAAAGAACAGCTGGAACTTGCTGAACATCATTAATATCCAATGACTGAAATTTCTCTACTGAGACTGCTTTCTGGGTTCTCATCATGCGGTCAGTAAAATCCGTGGGGGAAGAGCCATCGTTATGACTTGGCAGTATTATCAGTGGTGGGCGTGACCGGGAGATAAAACGTTTTTGATTCTGGATCACGTGACTGCAAGGGCTTTGGACATAACAAGCCAATCAAAGAAGCAAATTTCACCCTGATTAGTAGCACAAACTGCTGAAAAAAAGTCAACTCTGGCCAAGAACACCCAAAAAGCTCAAGCCCCAGATCCAAATGTGATTGATCATCCATGGGATGCACCAGACAAACAGATTTGATCCATGGGGGCCCCATCATCCAACCCACAGCACCTGCCGTTAACTTCCCAGAGGGCCGGTGGAGCCACACCCTGAACCCTCCAACCTGCCCGGATGGCATAAGGGGAAGGTAAAACATTAGTGTAATTGGTAATGTTAATGGCTTTAAAGTTATGTATACATGCCATGATCGGCTAGATAATACTCACAAGTGCACCAGTTTAAAAAAAAAAATCTTTTGCATGACCATGGCAAGAACCTGAAACACTGAGAGATGCATCAGAAATACTATACTGGATATTTAACTCAATTTGCACAGTCTAGCCTGGTGAGTGTATAATTAATGCACTGCTGAGAACAAAAAAAGGGAATTACTGTAGTATAAGAGTAAAAAAAACAAGACATTGCTCTAAACATTTCATTTTGCTCGGAACAATCCTTTTAATTTTCTAATCTTTTATTGCTTGGATTTTAATCGTACACCCCCGTCTAGTTTATGCCTGTCCTGAGCAAGTCTTTTGTCTTAGACCTACTTCTGTTATCTTGCACAATCCACTTTTCCTGTGAACCCTTTTACGTAACTGATGCTGTGTGAACAAACATATTCCCATGTTGACCGTGTTCATTTGTCACTTCCCCCGATGCTTACTGTATGCCTGCTGAGTCAGACAGAGCCTGGGCAAGGTTCCAGTTAATGATGAACTGGGAAGAGCGCGCGGCCTACCGGGACAGGAGCGTTTCTCATAGCTAAACGTCGTCTCACTTTAATACAGGGCTGAAAGAAAACGGAGAGAACAGTCCTTTTATTATAGTGCCTCGCATAACTATTCGTCCCCGTTGCTCTGAACGCCCCTAATCTGCTGTGGTGCAAATCACATGTCAAATCTGATGAAGATACTCGGTGTAAACAGACAAGGTGCAAACGTTTTAAAGAAGTCGTGAAATGCCGGATTCTTGAAAGTTGATATACAACTTGCGGAGGAGACGAATCTGTTTGCACACAAACACCACTTTCACATTTATGGAACTCATCTGGGAGTTATTGCCACATCCCCTGACCTCGCCCCCAAGCCATTTCCACATGTTTGGGACATTAAAGGAGTTCCTGGGAGGCCAGCGTTTCAGACATGAAGCAGGCAGTCTGATCATGGCTCCGGCGTTCTGAGGAAAACGTTCTACATTGATGTTATCCAAGCACTAGTGAAACGCTGCGATAAGTGCATTAATGTAGCAGAGGATTATATAGAGAAATAAAAGCGAGTTTAAAAAGTCGGAGAAATTATTTCGCCAAGGAGCAGGCTAGTGAAGTGCACAGAGTGCCTGAGCAAAATGGTGCAACAGGCCACAAAAGCAACACAAAGGAAAGTGACCTGCATGCATATAAATTACTGAACAATGTGTTGAGTTCATCTCAGGTTTCTACCAACATTGAACTAATAAAATAATCCGCTATAAAGTTACAAAATTGTTTGTGGTGGTAAAGGTCACAAATCTCACATAACAGTCAGACATCGCACGGGGAGACGTTTCCTACAAACAAGTACAAACTGTACAACGGAGAACAACGCCTGTTCTCTCCCTGTACATTCCCAACAGAAGAACTAACGCACAATGCCTCCGTTTAACTAACAGGATTATACTTATAGTGTCCAGCTAGGAACTAATGAATTAAAGTTACAGAGGGCAGAACAAAGACTATTAGAGTAGATTGTGGGGGGAAAAGCAACTGATGGAAAAGAACGCTGCATGGATAGTCATAAAATATGCAGCAGAAATCCATCACAGGACAAGAAACCATTATGGCTTTCTGGTGGTCTGAAAAATTCATTAGTCTGAAACAAAAAGGTTCCACTTTTAACAGCAAACTGCGCAAAAACTCAAGAGCTGGTATGACCATTTAGTTCTGCTATGGTCATGAAAAAAAACACATGTTTTCTCCCCAAGAGATTCTCAGGACGAGAAAAGGAGAGCTGCACAACTGACCACAAATAAAGCAGAAAAAAAACAACAAAATCAGAGAGCTTTTATCAGAAAGTTGCCACTCCCTTTTCTGATTCTGCCCATTCATTGCTCACGTTAATGAGTGTTATTAGTTAATGAGTGTTATTAGCATGTACCGGAGCTGCTGAATGGGCATTGGTGGCTCAGTAGTGGGCTTCTTGTCCGAGTTCGGCCACTTGATGCAGTGCCGGGCTCAAGCCTGGATAATATGAGAGGGTTGTGTCAGGAAGGGCATCCGGTATAAAGTTATCAGATGGTCAGCTGTGGCGACCCCTTGACAGGAGCAGCCAAAAGACCACCAACATCACCAACAACTGGAGATGCCCAAGTAAACGACTTGTTTTTAAATGTGCTTTTATTATTAGATCAGTTTTCATGTATATTAGATGGTCATTTTATTGTAGTGCAATAAGAGCAATAACCAAAAAAAAGTAGCACTTTTATTAAAAAAATAAAATAATAATAAAAATGAGCCTATTGAATAAGACCATTCTGAGCAGAGGTTAGCAATTGTCCTGCACTCGATACGTCTCTCCAGCTCACATTACAACTAATGATTATATGAGCTGATATGAACATGAGCAGTGAGCTGCACGTCTGATCCTAAGTTCTCTATGAATGTTCGTGGATCACCATTGTTTCCCAACAACCAATCACTGGCTACCTTGATTTTTAACAATCAATCACTGAGCACCAACATCCAATTACTAACCACCACCTTTTCCCCATGACCATTCAATGATTAGCGATAAGAGGGAGGAAAAAAATCGATTCAGTTATGAATCTTAATTCTTTTGTGTGGAGATTGACATATCGCCACATTGACCGGAATTGTCGTTTTTTTTTTTTGGCTTGATTAAGCAAGACCGATCAACTGTGGACATAAACGATTCCCTGCTTGGTGCAACAGAAACACAATTTATGGCATGACATTATCAAACGTAGCACATGTTAAAAAAAAATCTAACAAAAATAAGGGGAAAAAAATTGAATCAGAATATTTATAAAATCATGAGAGTTACAGAATCGCAATATTAATCGAATCGCGTTCTAATAATATACAAATTTATTGTATAGGGTGGCCCCTGGTGATTCCCATTCCTATCAATGTTCTCATTAGCCCTATATAGTGTGTGATGTCTGCAAGTTGTGCTGTGCAGCCAGATGGCGATGGCTTTTTCGAGGTCTTACTCAAATCACACACAGGTTGTGCGGTGCCCCCGGGGTGGCGATGGCACAAGGTACTTGGGCCCGTCATCGTTGCTTGCAACTATATTCTTAATTGAATCTTCAGGATCCAGTAAATAAGCAAAATTACCCATCATGTCATCCAGGTACCTTTTAAGCATTCTTTAAGCCAAGTTCCCTTGAAACACTAATTACTGTACAAACACTGGTTGGTTTATCGTCTCTGCATTGAGCATTTGTTGTTTGATCTCAGAATGTTGTTCAGTTTGGAAAGTGCAGTAAGTTCAGTGATTCAGTGGGATATGCAGGAAGTAGTGAAATCAACATGCTCCATGATGAAACCAGAGAATCCGATACAGCTTGTTTTAATCCGTGATACAGAGTAGCTCATAAAGCAGAGAATGCACAGAATGTCCTTGATTTGTGATTCTTAAAAGTACTATTGTATACCTTTGAGATTTTATACTTAGTAGAGGTTCGAATTGTTAGTTAAGTAGAAAGCGTTTAATGTTCAAAGCTCAATAAAACAAGTCGGCTGGTAAACAATCTCAGCTTGGAATTGTGATATGTCCTGTGAGAGGAATATTCAGAAATAGAAAGCTGCAAAGCATCAATGGATAGACACAGTAATCCATCTATCCATCTAGGAACGTCTGTAGTACAACTAGCACTATTGAAGGTGGAGGCCATTGTATGCATTCTCATTTTTACGACCGCGGTCAACATTCACACAAAACACTACAGGAAGTTGTCTAATCTGCACGTCTCTGGACTGACTGTGGGAGGAAACCAAAGTACCTGGAGGAAACCCACCAAGCACATGCAAACTTCATGCACACAGACCCAGAGGCGGTTTCAAACCCTCAAGACTGTGGAGGTGTGGGGTGTCAGCGCTAAGTACTAAGACACAGTAATACTGTATGGTGCACATTTCCATAATGTTAATGAAATGCAGTTATTCTATGCTGAGAGGGGTGTGTACTGTAGCCTTCATCTACTTTTCCAAAAAAATTAATTGAGATTAAAAATGCAAAAACAACAACAACCACAACAACAACAAAGTAATTGGTGACATGACTGTAATGTGACCCACCTAAACCCAGAGAGCATGCAGAAGCAGCATCTTTTATCTTTTATTGTTGGATTATTCCAGTTTAAATTATAAGGTAGTCTCCCAAAATAGCTCGAATGCTATGTAGTTGCATGAATTAAATGTAAAACATATCCTGACAGCTCAAAGAGCATGAAGAGAAGACACACACACGTCGTTCTACAACAGGGAACGACCATGGCGTCTCCTCGGCTCGCGCGTACCTGGATGCTGCACGAGATCTCCGCGTCGTCCAGCAGGCGCACGGTGCAGTGGATCTCCCGGCTGAGCGAGGACACGCTCGGGCTCCGGAGACGCAGCATTGTCATGCCACTGGATCCTACATCATACCGGAAACAGCGGCCTCGGCGCGTCTCGTCTCACGCGCACAGGCAGCGCGTGCACAGGCTGCGCGTTCGGTAGCGCATTCGCGCGCTCGGGAGTGCTGCGCGTGCGGTGATGCTCCAACACTGTGTATAGCGCTGAGAGGAAATCTGCAAATCCTCCTTCAAATCCCCCCTTCTCTCTCTCTCTCTCTCTCTCTCTCTCTTATGTGCAGGGTGCCAGATTTTCCCCCACTCGATTTTTCGATTTTTTTTAAAAATCATATCAAAAAGGCTGAATAACTACAAACACGTGAACACGGAATTATTATTATTATAATTATAATTATGTCCAGTACAGTTCATTTGTTCCTCTATTTGTTAATGCTTTATATTCCTCTAGATACGCGATAGGGATATAATTGACCAATCTGGCAACTCTTTCTGTTGACGTAATTGTCCCGAGTCCAGCATAAAGCGTGTAGCATCACCGACAGTCTGGTCACGTGGTAACAAATGGTTATCCCAAACATTGTGTCATAACACATACAGTAAAGCTGTAATCATCATCATCATCATCATAATCACTACAGACAGTTTTTCTTTTAACCAAACACATTTCAAAACTCATATTTCACTGGAAGTGTCAGTAATCACAGTGTAAATTCAGTCCTTCTGCACACAAAACTTCAAATCACTCGATTGTAAATTTGTAAAATATACTGTGCACCTGTAACTGCAAATATCTCAAATGTCATCTAAGTTTGTTTAATAGACATATACGCCTGTATCTTATATATCAACTAATGAATTCCCTTCATATATATATATATTTTTTAATGATGCTCCTTCAGGGACAATCTGATCATTTTCATTCCTTATATTTCCTCACACATTTCAAACACAGTTCCCCAATTTTCTTCTTAATTCTGGAAAAGCAACTTTGAGACAATGACCGTTGTTAAAAGCGCTATATAAATAAGCTTAAAATAAAAGTATAAATCACAAAGACGTTACATAAAGCAAAATTTCATAAAGCATGACATTTCACAAAACAAATTACAAAACGATCACATTTAACAAAACACACAAAAAATGTTTTTTACAAAACACAACAACATTTCACAAAACGTGACAGTTGGCATTGTTTGCATTTTGAAAAATGTGGTTGGTTTTTGAATTTTCTTCTTGTGGAATGTTTTGCATAATGGTTTTTAATGGAATATGATTGTTTTGTGAAATGTGGTTGTTTTGTAATGTTTTTGTGTTTTGTAAAATGTACTTTTGTTTTGTGAAATGTGTCTGTACTATATAAATAAACCTGAATTCAAAGTACAAAACACAATTCATAAAACACAGAGACATTTCATAAAGCATAACATTTAACAAAACACAATAAATTATTTTACAGAACAACCACATTTCACAAAACACAAAAAACACAAAATTATGTTTTGAGAAATATAATTGTGTCTTGTGATTGAATTTTTTTTGTTTTGTGAAATGTGATTGTTTTGGGTAATATTTTGTTGTGTTTTGTTTCGTGAAATGTTTGCAATTTTGTTTTTGCTTGTTTTATAAAATGTGTTTTGTAATTTTATGTTTGTAAAATGTTTTTGTGACTTATTACATGTTTTGTAAAATGTGTGTTTTATGTACCATTTTTATATTTGATGAAATATGGTTAAATTTTAGGCGGCACGGTGGTATAGTGTTTAGCACTGTCGCCTTGCACCTCCAGGGTCCAGGTTCGATTCCCGGTCAGGCTCGAGTCCCGCTTCTGTGTGCATGGAGTTTGCATGTTTTCTCCGGGTACTCCAGTTTCCTCTCACAGTCCAAAGACCTGCAGATTAGGCTAATTGGCATTCCCAAATTGCCCAGAGTGTGTGAGTGAGTATGTGTGCCCTGCGATGGATTGACACCCTGTCCAGGGTGTACCTCGTCTTGTGCCCCAAGTCTCCTGGGATAGGCTCCAGGCCCCCCGCAACTCTAAATACAAGATAAAGCGGTATAGAAGATGAGTGAGAATGGTTATTTTGTGTAACATTTGTGTTTTACGAAATGTGGTGGTGTTCTGTAATTCTTTTTTGTTTTGTGGGATATGGTTGTGTATTGTGTAACATTTCATTGTTTAACACTTAGTTTTGAACATTAGAGCCACTGTACTTTTTAAAGTGTTTAAAAAAATCAAGTGAAAAAAAAAAGTGTTAAGAAAAACTCCAGAACATTTAAAGATACCTGGGACACACACACACACACACACACACACACACACACACACACATCTTTTTTACACCAAATGAAGTCTACATCATTGTGGCCAAACGATTAAATTTTTGTTTCTTGCCCACAATGCTGCAGCCTTCATTTGGCATCAAAAAGGAAAAAACCTGCTGGTTGGTAACTTTAAGTCAGAATTTGCCAGGGGTATGAATAATTTCAGGCTTGACTGTATACATATATATATATATAGTAGATATTAATATATATTCTTCCTTAAAGAAAGCATCATATTTTTATTTCAGATGCAAAAAGGCTTTGAAACACACAAATATTGAATGAAACTTGTTCTCATGTACAGTGGTGTTCAAAATAATAGCAGTGTGTTGAAAAAAAGTGAGTGAAGCTCCATATCCATATAATAACTTTTAATTTAAATCACACAAATGCATTGGACACCCTGCACATTCTATT